>BPLR01015617.1:0-97927 GCA_021605095.1 Caerostris extrusa
ATTGTTGTATACTTGAGATAAAAAATAATAAATATAATAGCTATCTTTTTTAAGTGTTATTTGATGCAAATTCCATTTTTAACAGTTATTTAATTATTTTCCTTTTAAACCATTTCAGTTGGACAAGGCCTTAAAGGTAGGTCAAAATAATTAAAATACCTATATTTTAAAATCTTTGCTTTTTGCAAAAAATAAAAGGACTTCAAATTCTATATTACCTTTTAAATAAATAATGTATCCTTTTAGATAACGTAAAAATCGTAAATTTTCATATATTTCTTTTAATTTTTAGTTTTCAATCTGCAAGATTTCATTTTAATGTTTTTTTGATATTTTCATACTAAACATACATTTTTTCTTATTTTTATTTTGTTGCAACTAAGAAGTTATAGTATTATATTTATTTTTCATTTACATATGTTATAGTACTTTTTTTTTTTTTGGTTTTAATAACGAAACATTTTCATTTCACGAAAACGAGTAATTTTTCGAAATTATTTGATGCTCGGAAAAGATTACTCGTCGTATTCAAATCCTTTTCTGAAAACTTTATGTAGAGCTACGAGAATTTTAAATTGTTAATATATGACTATTATTTTAATAACGCTTAAGCTTTATTTTCGTCACTGTCACTCACGAAACAAGTATTGCATTGAGATTTCAATACTATTTGTGTTTGTCAAGTTGATTTATACTGAAAATATATTTTGCTGAACAGTGTAATGTGAATGTCTTTCAGGTTGACACAATTAGTGGCTACAATTACGTAGAATAACTTTGCTTTCTGGTGGTCATTTTTGTTTCGGAAATTTATTCTTTTTAAAGTTTAGCCAGAATTTACATTGTAAAAATTATAAACACTTTCTCTAATTTCAGCAATCACATTAATATGTCAAGTCAAATTCTTAATCCTTAGATGAACTAAATAATAAGTTATAAAGTCAAAAGGAAATAAAACACAAAATATTTCCCATAAATAGAAATATATTAAAATATTTTTATAAAGTATTTTGTATAAAGGATCTCCATCCATTTTAACACTAAATTAAAAAAACATATTTGAAAAGTTGGAGAGAAACATACGCTGCTTAGCTCGTTTAACAAGAATTGCAGTATGTAATATAATCGTAGTGTGTCATCTATAGTACACAGCTAATTTCTACAGCTCGCTCAGTCTGCGGCATCTAAACATCAAGCGATGCTGTTGTTGTTGTCACTACTGCAGCCGGCAGACACAGAGACAGTTAATCAGCTATCCTGCCACAAGCAAGCTGCACCGCCGTTGCTCCTTTGCTTTGCACTACCCGAGCACGGTGTGGCTTAGTATGACCAGCGAGCGCGGTAACATGATGTGGCCACATTAGATAACTTCTCAAACAAGATTTTTTTACAAAGCAAGATAGAATATTGTCTTTTAGAGGTTGTTATATAGAAGCAGTAGTGTCGAATAGTGCATTTTCTACGAAAATAATTTTTATTAAAAAGCCAATTTAAATTTTGTTTTTAAAATGGTTGCTTGTAATGAATAAATTAAAAATATCACTGTATTTAAACATTTGTTTATGGCACTAAGTAAAAATTTCTTTTTCTGCACTCCAGTTGTGAAGATGGGTTCAGTGGTAAGACTGTTGAACATTTTTGAATATTTAGCTCTTATCTAAATGGTTGTTCATCTGAAACCGCCAACAAAATATTTTTATTTCATTACTTTCCATTGCTTTCATTATTCCTTTATAATTATAATTATTTAGTTCATTGCCCAGTAACTATATAAAAACGAAGTATTTCTTAGAAAGCATTAGATTTTTAATTATGTTTATTATTATTATTATTTGAAAAACTATGTTAAGAAAACTTTTAATATCAATTTACTAATTTGATTAAAAAATACTTTTTATTTTTAAATATTTAATAAAATGATACACAAATTCTAGCTTTAATTTTTAATTTAAAATTTTTCTTATTCAGAAGTAATCAAGTATTTCATTTTTGCCTATTAGCTTTAATGTGTTATTGCTTTATTTTATCTAGAAAAGTGGAAGAAATTGTTTCACGTTTTTCCTCGGCAGGTGTCGTTTTGTAAAATTAAATTTACCGAGGGAAAATTGATAGAAGGCCTGCTAGTATTATTTATTATTGAGTTCTAATGTATTGTTACTTACAGATTTTCAGGTAGCGATTGCTGAGGTGAAACCTTTTATTATTTTAAAGAGAGGATATCTTCTACTGTATTTTCAAGTTATAATGCTGTTTTTGTTAAATGTAGGTTTTTCTTGAAAAATATTATGACTGACGTGATAGCCAGCCTGTAGTAGTTTAACCAGGTTATAAATCTCTGGGTTGCACTAATGATGAAATGATTAGATTTTTAATATGTCTATATTCAAAGGAAAATATGTATGTAGATCTTACTATAAACTATTATATATATATATATATATAAATTGTTTTATTAGTGTGAGAATGTTGAGGTTAACTAAATGATAAATTAAAATAATAGCTGTTATTTAGAAATTAGTATATTAAAAATTTGTATATTATTTCATTATATATTTTATTAATCTGCTTCATTTTACTGAAATTTTTTTAATGCAATACAAAATGCATGAATTCTTTTTAATCTATCATAAATTAAAAAATAATAAATTTCAATGGCTTCCAAATAGTTTAATATTTTATGGTTTATTTGTTTTAAAAATCCTTACTTTGATGTGTTTTTACTGAATTTAATATATTTTTACATATGAAATAAACTTTCTTAACATTACACATAAAAACGTATATTTTTAAATTTCTGTAAAATGTTTGTGATGTAAAAAGAAATCGTTGAGGAAATATTTTGTTGCGTTAATTTTATTTGAAAACAAATTTTATTTAAAAATATAATATATTTTTCGTTTTTTTCATTTCTACAGTCGACTCAGCTACTGACAGTACGTTTATCTATTTATTTTTGTTAAGTATTATAAAAATATCACTTATAAATACTATATTTTTCATGAAAGAAAATGATTCATTTTGCATGTTAAACTGAACTCAATTTTTACTTTACAAATATCAAAAATTTACTTTTGACATGAAATTTAAAAAAGAAAATATGTTAGAAATATGCTGGAATATATGACAAAAAGACAAAGCTATTTTTGGTCAAAAACTTAAACTATTTATTAAAAATCCCTTTGTTTATTAAAATAAAATAAAAATAAATATTTAATTTGTAATGTAATAGGTTTTTAATTGAATATGAAAAATTTATTGCTTAAATCTAAATTTTTTTAAATTAGAATTTTGCATTGAATTAGAAACATTTTTACACTTTATTTTAGTGAGTTAAGATAAAAATTGTTTATCTTTATGAAATGGGGATGCTTTTATTCATTTCTTTTTAATTTTGAAGGCTTAATTCGTATATAGTTAAATATATTTAGAATTAGAAAGAAATTTTAAAAATTTGTTTTTCAATTAATTTCAAATGTGAAATATAACTTTTTAAATTACATTATAAATAACAATTTTTTTCTTTTCAGTTGCTAAAAATGGACAAACAATTTTCTTTTAATTCATTTTTGCTTCAAAAAAAAAAAGGGAAAAGATTTATTAATCATTAAATAATATTAAATGGAAGAAAAAAAATCTTATTTAAGTATATAGTTCTATAAGTATTAAGGGTTAAGTTAAGTTATTTAAGTCTTATTTAAGTATTAAGTTATTTTATCCTTAAAATAAAGATATTTTCTGCAGTCTTTAAATAGTAATAAATATTATTTTTATTTAAATTTTATTTTTATAAAGATATAAAATTTTAATATTATTTTAAAGGGTTTAATTTTTTGATATGAAAGTCGTTTGAATTTCCTTAAGAATCTTCCATATAACTATTTAACATATAATGAGTTTATGTAAAATTAATAATTAGAACGTTAATTATAACATGTAAGATTTAAAGACCTTGCAAGTATCAATTTACATAATCCCATCCTAAAATATTAGCTATTTATATACACATATACATAATAAAAATATTTATTTTGCTTTTGACAATTTTTAATTTAAATTCCATTACGTATTTACAGTTGTTAATTTCCTGAAATGTGAAGTATGAGTAATTAATAAACTGTTTATAAAAATAATTTATGGGATTTCTTCGGTTCTTTCTAAAAAATAGTTTGTATTTCTGATATATCTTGATTTTATTTTTTCGTTATGATTATCAACAAAAAATGCTTTTAAAAACAAATTAATATTGTTGACATTTGTACAAAAAATAACTCTAGCAAAGATTAAATGAAGGCACAATTAATTATTATAACTGTTAAATTTGAATATTATAATTGTTATCGTTGTTAAATTTTGTATAATATCCTTTTTTTTTAGGAATAGATGTTATATTGACATCCCTTGTTATAATTTTTTTAACAGTGAAAAAATATATTACTTGTTTTTTAAAAATGAAATCAGAAAAACTAGGACTAAGAACTAGGATTTTATGAAATCACCACAATTTTTTTTTACATCATAAGATAATTGCTATTATTTGTAAAAAAAATTTAATTGTTTAACAATTTAAATTAATAACTATCTTACCGATCAAATCAGTTTATAAAAGAGAATATATGGGGAAATATTATTTCAGTTATTTCTGTTTTTTTACATGATATAGCTAAATAAACAACCAAATATTAGTTTGTTAAAAATATTCATGATGAGTAGTTTAGTTATATTAAAACATAAAAATTTTCTTAAAACAAATAAAACGTTTCGAGGAAGAAAATTTAATATACAAAAAAATGTATCAAAAATTTTATTATTCATAAATATGATTAGTATTTCTTCTTATCCCTTAAAAAAATTAAATAAAAATAATAAGCTTAAAAATAAATAATTTAATAAAATGAATTAATTACTGCTACTTGAATTGTACTGTTCAAAAATATTTTTAAATTACATATTAATATTTAATCTATTTTTAATTTTTAGTGCAAGGACGTAAGTATAATTTATCAATTCATTTGATCACTTTTATTAGTTTAGGAGCTGTATACTTATGATAACATTCGCAATCAAAATTAATCACTAAATATATATATATATATATATATATAATTATATTAAAAAATATTTATTTATACTTTTGAGTATTTAAATTCATCTATTTGAATTAATTACGATAAATTATTCATAATGAGGATGTGTATTAAATAGCACAAATCTTTCCTATTAAAATTGTAAGGAAATTTTTAAAGTTTCAGTTTTATTATTTCTGTGCCAAAATCAACGAATTAGTAGCTTAGTACCAATTACATCAAAATGCTTAAATATATGACGAAGAATCTTTTTTTCTTATTTGAATAGTTTAATATTGTTCTGAGACATTGAGGATAATTTAATAAATCTTTGTTATCCACTTGTTACAGTTACAATTTGAATATTTCAGTATTCTATACCTATTTAAAAACTTTGTATTAAATCAGTTTCTAAATATATATATCAAAGAAATATATTAAATTATAATGATTAAGATACAAAATGAGATTTAATTTATTGAAGTGTTATTATTATTAATTTAAGTGAATTACAAATTTAAGTATGTTATAAGCTTAATAAACAAATAATGTGCTTACATAATATACGCTTAATAAATAAATAATAAATTATTCTGTAATAAAATAATTAAGATACGATAATAGTAATAAAGTTTATTATTAGTAATTTAAATGAACAATAATTTACGCATGTTCACATGCTTTTATTATTTAAATAAATTTCTTCACTAACTAAATTGCTGCTCCAATGTAAAATTAATTATTATACATCAAAATAAATAAATAAGTCATAAATTATTCTACAATAAAATTATTAAGATATAAAATACTATTCAATTTATTGAAGAGCTATTAGTAATTAAATTCATTATAAATTTATATATGTCTATACAATTTTTATTATTTAAATAAATTTTTCACTAGGCAAATTACATCTGTAATGTAAAATAAATTATTCTACAGTAAAATAAAATTTTTTTAAAATTAAATTAAGATGAAAATTTTACATTAAGCTGAATATTTTCTGTGGATAAATAGTATTATTGATTAAAGTTTAATTTTTTTATACATGAAATAATTCTAAAAAAAAAGAATTTAATCAAATAATAATAAATAATATATCAAATTTTCAATCAAACAAGCTTTTTTTATTGGGATTTGAAAAGCAAATCCTTTAATAAAATAGAATAAAATAAAATAAATCTGATCAATATAATAATACATTTTTTACTGATATTTTGTTTACATTTTCTCTTTTTCACAGCTCATCCTATATTAGGTAAGTTTCCTGTACATATTAATGTAATTCTTTATGAATTAATGCAAATTTATCAAAATTTAATAACATTGCTGCTAATGCTAAACGTTATCTACATCATTGAAACTTGAATGTACTCTTTTCAATCGTTTTAAATTTTATTTTTAATACAAAGCTTCACCTTTTTAAATCAATATAAAGTTTGACCTTACTTAAATCAATACAAAGTTTGACTTTACTTAAATCAATACAAAAGTTTGACTTTACTTAAATCAATACAAAGCTTGACCTTACTTGAAAAAAGATATGTGAGAATCAATGAATGTATTAATGAAGACAAGAAAGTATTTTTGGTTTGAGTATTACTTAAATAAAAAAGTGCTGTGGTTGTTTAGAGAGTAGGACAATCATTACGCTGTAAAGTAGCCAATGTGTAGTAGATTCAGCTTTGCCAAGAAAGGTGGTTTTCTCTTTGTACCGACTGCGCCCTCCCTCAAGCTTCTTACAACCTTATTAAAAGTTGAAGGTCTTCGAAAATAAAGTAACTAATTTAAGATATTTGTATTTGAAATTAATAATTGCGCATGCAAATAACTGATTATAATATGGATCTATTAACCGATGGTATTAAATTGTTATGCAGTGAAATGAATGAAAATGAGAGTTACTGTAAGAAATGATTAATTACCGTAGTTAGAAGCATATTATATTTTAATTTTCATTAGAGTATTGTGATAATTGAGAAAGTCATGGAAAAAATTTTGTATTAATTTAGTAAAGTTTAAAATGTTACAACTTTTTTTAGTTTACATTTTTTTTATTCAATACAAAAAATACATACATTTAGCATATTTATTGTTCTGAACGAAATATAAACAGTTGCATCGTCCTGAGCCTGTCTGTGCCTAAACAATAACTTTTCTGAGACTGATTCGTTTTGACTCACCCGTTTTAAAGGAAATTACTTCTGTGCAAAATACTCGCTTTCTGTTTTCTTATCTAAAAGGCTTGACAGTCAATGACTCGATGCTATATGGGCGTGTGGCAGAGAAAGTAACGGCAAGATAAGAAATGGTTTCAGCGTTTCTTTTCTGTCTTTTTTTATGACAGTTAGAATTATTATTGGAATACTTAAAAACATTTGTAAGTAGCATCATAATCTTTCAATGGCACATTTTTATATGTTAGATTTCATTAACAGAATAAAAATTATAGAATTATGTATAGAATTCGTAGAAATAAATTGAGCAGAAAGAGGCCTATTTCCATTTGATGGCCTATTTCCAAGAGGCCTATTTCCATTCAATTAAATTTCCTCGAAAGTGTAGCAATAATGAAGAAAAGGCTAACAATACATATCATAAACTTATTTTTTTACAAAGAAATCTTACAAAATTCAAGTAAAAAAAAAAAAAAAAAAAAAAAAAAAAAAAAAAAAACAGTGATTAGATGAAATACGTGATTCAAACTAAAAAGTAGCAAATTTACTTGTAGAGAAAAAAATAGTTAGAAATTTTTGTAAAAAAAGAAAATTCTAAAATAATTACTCTTACGACTTAAGACTAATTATTAAGATTTCAAATTAAGATTTTATTTAACATAAAATCAAATTGATCAAATTAAGATTTTTATTTAGCATAAATTCAATTTGATAAAAATGTATTGTTAAAAGATTATTTTTACTCTTTGTTTTAATATATTTTTATATTTTATTCCAGAGCATTCCTCTCGGAAGTAAGTAAAAAAAAAAAAATTCAAATTCTTTTAAATCACTTTCAGCTCATATTAAGTAACTATTAAGAGGAACTAAACTTAAAATGATTTTCAGAATGCACATAAATGCAAAATTTATACTTTTACTTCATAATTATGATATTTTCTACGGTGTTAAAAAATAGTATATTAAATCCGAATATTGAAAATCTTATTAAGTCTACATTAAAAAAATCTATAAAACTAAATTGAAAAGTCATAAATTATTATAATATGTATAATTTATATTTTTATATTGCTCATTTGAAAAAAAAAAAAAGGACAACGAATTTATTATTTGAATATTTACATATAATTTATTTAATTATAATTAATATTAAATGCTGAAATTTTGTAAAATTTAGTCAAATATATGATATTGTTTTTATACATTTGAAATTTTTTTAAATCTACGAAGCATTTATTTTTACCATAAAGCCTCTTTTATTTGATTTTAGAAATATATGGTACATTCGATTAAAAATAATTTTAACAACTTAATAATCTTAATGATCAAGTAAAACAAAAATTTCACGTGTTAGTATTACATACTGTTCTACAAAACGTATATTTACTCTATAAAGTTCAATTATCGTTCGATTTTTCATAGATTTATTTGTCTGGGATAGATTTAAGAATTAAGTTTTTATCAAAATTAATTTGTCATACTTCTATTTTTAGTTGCTGGCATTGCTGGAGGTATGTACACGTTGAAATCAATCAATACAGGTTCACCTTTATCTAATATATTCTGAACAGCATTTTATATTGGAAAAATTGTATTAATTAACTAACATAACAACTATAAGCTTTTCGGAAACTAATGAAATAAACAAAAAATTATAGCTAAAAATAACTTAACATATTGTCCTCTTCTAGAAATTATACGTATCTATTGTGAATAAATTCTACAAAAATTTACATATATATATATATATATATGTATATATATATATATATATATATGTATATATATATATATATATATATATATATATATATATATATATATATATATATATATATATATATATATATATATATATATATATATATATATATATATATATATATATATATATATATATGTATATGATATGTAACATTACAATCATGAAATTGCAAGGAGGTCAAGGGAATGCAATGACTGCTACTACTTTTATTACAACACACCACATCACTGTGCCTAGAGCTGAGTTGTCCCTATACAGTTTGGGAATGATGTGGGTAAGAAGTTTGATTGGACTCCATGACGTTCTACAGCCATAGGAGACCAGGACCTACAGTTTAATGTGGGTTCCGAACCACTACAAACATCCATGGCACCACCAGGGACTCTAAACCTGTGGCATCAAGCCCCAGAGCGCTAGACACAAAGAAAATTTTCAAGGGAAGTGCCAGAGCCAAATAAAGTGAAGGCCAAAACAGAAATGAATTGATGAAGTGGAAAAATCTCTGAAAAACCTAAAGATCATAAATTGGAAAACCAAAACTCGAGATGGACGACTTTGGAGTAGTATTGTTAGGGAGGTCATGATCGAACATCTAATACATTAGATAATTCTTACTAATAATATTTAAAAAATCATGTTACTAGATAAATAAACAATGGATTCAGTTAAAGAATTGTCCATGAATTGGTATTGAAGTTATAAGAAATACAGAAACATATTTACTCACAACGAAAAATCTTGGTATAACATTACTCGAAGGATCCTGAATTTTTTTAAATTTTTTTTGTATCTTATACCTTTAATCAGGAAAAACTTTCTAATTCATATTTTGTAATTCCTTATTACAGAGGCCGTGAAAGCTGGTAAGGGAATTATTTCTTTATTTGTAAATTAATATATTTTTAATATTTTTATCTCAAATATATATATAGTAAAGTCCACTTATTTAAATACTAAATTCGAAATTAAAAATTATTTTCAAATTGCTCATAAATTCTTAAATTTTCATGTAAATAGATTTATTTTTTAAAATCATTTCACAGCATTTTCAGTTTTGTAACCAAATTATATATTAATACGTTTTTGCATTTTATTTAATAGAAATACTTGTAGTTGTTAAATATTTTCATCACATTTGTGATGTTTCATTAATATTTTGTATATGTAATAATTATTTATAATTCTTTTTCACAGCTGGATCGATTGCTGGGGGTAAGCTCATTTTTAAAAATTATTTTTCGTTATATTTTTTAATAAAAATTAGGTGAAATTGTGTATACTGTTATGTCCAAAAAGTAAGACCAATTTTCAATTTAAATTTCCCGAGCATATGGTAATTCATTTTTTTTTCATTTTTAGATTGTCGGTACTGTCCTTGATATCTGTGGGAAATTTTACGACAAAATATTCATTAGCGTTTGAGTTACGCTTGGTTTTGTGAGATGCTAAAACTGATTCCGGCAATTTTTGAAATGTCTGAATTAATTGAGTAAGAACTTGCGTTAAATTTTGTTTGTCGTATAGAATGTTAAGGGAGGCATTCGGTGAGCCTTCCTATATCGGAAAGAAATGTTTAGAAGTGGTATAAACAGTTCAAAGAAGGCAGAGAACGCGTTGAAAACGAAGAGCCCTCTGATTCACCATCAACCGACGAAGCTCACGACCAAAAAATTAAAGATTCGGTGTTTGCAAACCGTCGATTTACAATTAAAGTCCTTGCTGATGATGTTGGAATTTCAAAGGATCAGTCAAATCCATTTTAAAGATGCTTTGGGCCTCAAACGCGTCAAATCTCGATTGGTACCGAAAGCACTGAATGCGCCAGCTCACACTGCATTGATTCTTTGTTTCTTTTTCGCCAAAAATGAAACCCATATTGTTCCACAACCACCGTATTCACCTGTTTTAGCATTGTGCTTCTTCTCCGGCGACACCGTTTTGAATCGACTGTAGAGATATTTCAAAAATCACCGGAATCAGTTTTAGCATAAAAATTTATGACAAGGACAGTGCTAACAACGTAAAAAGAAAAACAAATTGAAATACTATACGCCCGGGAAATTTAAATTGAAAATTGATCTTAATTTTTGCACACAATAGTATACTTACTAATTTTAATGTAGGAAAACATAACATTAGGGGCAATAAAATTGATGTATACAAAATTTGAATTTAGGAATGAGAAAAGAATATATAATTAATTCAGATTTGTTAATATGATAAAAAATGTCTTAAAAATCATACTTAAACCTATATTCAAATTAAATCTCTATTAAAATCTACTACTGATTTTTAGTAATTGATGTAATATTTTAAAACAATGTATGGAATTTCAAATTCTAACGTACAATTAAATTTTATCCTATTATGATGAAAATATATATTTTTGGTGTTAATAAAATTTTACGATTTAATAAAATGTATAGTAAACTTCTGGTACAGTAAATTTTAAAGTTCGGATGTTACAAAATTTTATAAATTTTGAATTTATTTAACAGATGCTGTAGGTGGAGGTAAGCATAATTAAATGGTTCAGAATTTCATATTTAACTCAATCTGCTTAAAATAAAATTCATATTAATGATTATATTAAAAAAATATCAAACAAAAATTCTAAAGTTATTTTTTTCTTTTGTGTTATTATATTTTTATTATTTTATAAATAGTGGAAATTAACCCTTATTTATGCTAAATATTGCTAATATTACGTCTAAATCGAATTCCTGTTTAAATTATTAAAAATAATAAACTTATTTTGGATACTAAATTAATAATAAATTTAAAACACCAAAATAATTTTTGATCAAACTGAATTAAATAATAACAATTTTCAATTAGTATAAACTAATAATATAAATTCGAAATTAATATTGTTGATGGATTAAAATAATCCAACCTTATAATATTTAGAAATGATACAAGTGCCTCCGATGAATAAATTTTTATATCTTAAAAACATTTAGACATTTTTTAAAACTAAAAATTCAAATGAATCTGCTTTTATACATTCACCATTAAAGTCTATGCATTTGAACTATATGCTTTTCATGGTATGTTATATACTATAGGTGATCATTTCATCTTAACAAATAATAATGTTTTGCATCAAAGCATTAGGGTTAACGACAGATATTATAAGATTGAATGTATGGACCAAATCTATCCCCAATTTGAATTCTTAGACGTTAGCTCTATTATTCTATAGAGATTCTATTCTATACCTTTGGAATTATTTTGGGTAGAAATTGAGCTCGAAACAATGTATGGAGGACTAGGAGATAGAACTTTAAAATATTGTTTTCTCTTTTGAAAAAACAGCAATTTTGTTTCCTCAAAACAAATCGGAATTTAACGAAAAATATAGTTAATAAGTTCTAAATTATACACAACATCAAAAGAAAGGAAAATGGTGAAAAAAAATATACAACATTCAATTCATTCAACTTTTATGTTTATTTTTAAATTGTATCCAATTAGATCTAGAAAGAAATTTAATATGTACGAGAAGGATAATCATTCTGTCATAACTTTAAGGGCTTGCCACTATGGAAATAGTACTCGTAAAAAACATCTCATGTATATGAAAGGAAAATTAAAATATTTATACAAAATAACTAAGTTAAATAAAAGACTATTGTTTTGCTATTTTAATAAAACTTATCTGAATTTTTATTCTAAAATTATGTTTTTCTTTCTCTTTAATAAAAACAGTTGAAAATGCCGTTGGACGTAAGTATTTTGTCTTAAATTTACATTTAACTGCATAGCTTAACCTGCTTAAAAATTTTGATTCAATTTCTTCCGCACATAAGAGAAGAATATACTGAAAAAAGGAGGAATTAAGGCAAACATAAAATGGGATTTTAGGAATGAAAAAAATTAGAATATTTAAAAGTAGAAACTTGAAGATAAGATACATAATGCAGTCAGACAATATAACAAATTGAATAATGGTAAATTAGTAATAATTGTTATGTTATTTGTACAAAATGGGTCACAGATATCAGATATGTAAAGTTTTCTACATTAAGTTCAATAAATTTTTTAAAAAATTAATGTGTTTTCTCTTTTAATAATTTTTTAACTATTCAAATTTTATTAGAAAGGAAACAGAAAGTTTATTTTTTTTATTTTGAAAGTTTTTATAATTTTCTTAAATTGTTATAAAAACATACATTGAAAATAAAGTGAAATGAAAGTTGAAGTAATGAATAATTATTTTCACAGATGAAATAAAAATTAATATAATAATTAACACCAAGACAATTATTTTCAATTATTTAGTTTTAGAATTCGTAATATAATTTCATATACTTAATATTAAGCAAATTTTACAAACTGTAAAATGGGAGAAAATAAAAATTTCTTGCATAAATATATCGAAATTAAATCCTTAAAAATTAATGATTTTAATTAAATATTTTTTATTAATATTTATACAATATGATTTATTATAATCATTGTTTTTTTAATTTAAAGTTTTGAATAAATTGTATTTATTTGAATTTAGGTGGGAAAATATTTAATTTTTTTTAGTTAATTTTCTTAAAATTGTTAAAAATCTAATTTAATTTCATATTTAAATGCCAAAAATGTTAAAAACAAAACACGCCCTTTATATTATCATTTCATTCATAAATATCGGAATAAATAAATGAAATGCCTATGAGGAAAAGGAATCAAGATTATTGAATAAAATTGTATCATCATTTTACGTTAAATATTGTAAGAAAAGCACCATGTATTTTAAATACACTTTTAATAAATGGCTTTATACTTTCTTACAGAGCTACTAGGAGCATGTAAGTAACTAATTTTATTAACGTTAACCTATGTATTACCCATAAGTCTTTCAATATATTCATTAAATTTAGAAACTTTAATCTTAAAAATTTTTACTAACACTAATTAACAGCTATTAGGAATTTCCAAACATTATATATTAATTAAAGAGGAGGTTTTGGGGTATTTCCCTGTTGAGACTCCGTAATCGGTACGCCAGTTGCCAGTTGCCAGTCAATATATTTCTGTAGTTATTTTTCTTTAACGTGACAGAAATATTTTTTTATAAAGACAATGACTCATAAAATGTTAAGTAATGTTAAAAATTATATTTAGAAATTAAATTCTTCTTTACTTATAAATTCAATGTGAAATTTAAATAATTGGTTTAATTTAAAGAGTTACACAATTACGTTAAAATTTATTACATCACCATCCAGAATAACATTTGTCATAAGAGAATCCATTTTTAATTCAATTAAATGTGTACTTAATCTATTTTTTTATGTACTATTTATTCGTACAAAATTATTTTTCTAGTATAAGCTACTGATTCAAGCTGCCTTTGATCAAAGGTTGTTCAGATGGTATGCATTTCTTATCATAATATATGAAAAATTACCTGTAATTGATATTTTTCAAACTTATGCAATATTGAATTTTAATTTTTATAACTATTTGTCTCAAAATGTTAAGCTACTTTTAAAATTTTCTATAGAACTATTTTTAAAATTTAATAAGAATTTAAAAGATTTACGAATTAAATGTAATTTTAAATAATGATTAATTCATAGGTATTTATTTTTACTAAATATGTATCATTTAAGCACATATTATTTTCTTCCCCGTTTTTTGTAAGTTTCATATTTATTGTTCTTAGAGGGAATATTTTTTATCAAGATTGAAAAGTTAATCAATGCTCCATTAATTTTTATATATGATGTTATTAGAATACTCTTTAAAACAAAAATTAAATTTGTCTTACGTGTAATTTCTTTCCATATATCTATCATATTGAAAATCAGAAAACTGCTTCCGAATATCTCTGTGACTTTTTTCATATTTATGTTATTATTGTCATATATAATTTTTAACATTATAACTTAGCTACATTTTAAGTATCAATAAATAACTATCAAATTAATCTAAAATTTCACTTTAATTTAATGCCTTCTTTTTAATAGTTGTCTGTACAATGTATTGTTATATGGAAAAAATATTAAAAATCAATAAATTATCAATATATTATCAATCAATTATCAATCAATTATCAATATAATTATCAAAAATATTAACAATAAATAAATAATAATAATCAATAATCAATTAATAAATATTATCAAAATTAAAAATAAAATTTCCCTGTAATTTAATGCCTAACAGAAACAATGTTTACAGATCATTACACTTAAAATATTGTTATTTATCTACATTTTGCAACAACACAATTTTTATCAATATGTTATTTTAATAGTTGTCTATAAAAATTTATTATTACGTGTAAAAAATATTTAAAGAATATCATTATCATTAAATTATCAATATATAAATTATCAATTTATTATATCAATAAATTATCCATTTAATTATCAATAAATAACTATCTAAATTTTTAAAAAATTTCTCTCTAATTCAATGCTTAATAGAAACAATGTTTTACATACTGTTACGCTTATATTTTACACTTATATTCGTCATTTAACTACATTTTTACTATGTTTTTTATTTTAATAAGTTGACTGTAAAATTTATTATTATACGTAAAAAATATTTAAAAATACTTTTTTTTTTTTTATTTTATTCTTTTAATTTAGGTAGATAAAAAGATGGATGGATTCAGCTACATTATTTCTAAATAATTTATTGTAGAAAGTAGACATAAATACTCATATTTCCTGAAATGTACCTGAAAACTCTTCTACTTTTGATTCTGTTTACTTGTATTGTGCGCATTTCTTTTTTAAATAAAAACTATTTTAAATATTCCTGGACGCCTTGTGGTGAGATTTTAAAATGTCTTCTCAATTTTATGTTGAATAAAAATTATAGTGAAATAATTTTATAATTATTTGTATTTCTTTTTTTCATGTTTTTACATAAACATAATATAATTTTTCTTTATTTGATATTAATTATCCTGGTGTGTTCAAATGCTGCACTACGCTCAGAACTATTTTAGTTTATCATAATCAAATGAATCCTCTAAAATAAAATGTATAAAGTGCAGCAAGTACACGAAAAGATAAAACAGGGAATATTTTGTGCAAATCAAAAATTAAATGTAGTTTGTTTTTGCATTTAAAAGTTTTTTGTGTAGGCTCTAAGAAGGCAATTTAACACACGATGTTTGTAATAACATTGCAACACTGTGAACTATGAATATGAATGTGAATGTGTATGTGACTTAACAATGAATGTGACCCATTAACCAAAAATATTTGGAAATGGTTTTAGGTGAATTGTAGATTAAAATTTTCAACTATGTAAATTGATAAGGTAGCATTAGAAAGTTTGAAAAAAGGTCTTTTCGTAACCAGTTCAGATAGAAATGTGTAATAAAATAATTTATCACATACCACTGAGATTTTTTAAAATTATATTTTTTCTTCAAATATGAGATGCTTTTAAACTTAAATTTTATTTAGAATGAAATTTTGTATAAATATAAGTTGAGGTTTCTATATTTAAACACTAATCAGCATAAATCTATGTTACTTTCAATGTTAAATCTATGAATTTTGGATTTAAAAACATATTGCCTCAGTTTCTTTTAGTTATTAACACTTATGTTTGTCATAAAAAGAAAGTTATATATTGCAAAATCCTTCCTTACATATTGCAAATGCCTTCCTTATATATTGCAAATACCTTCCTTTATGAAAAAGCCTCCCATTTTTACTCTAAAGGTATTAGATTTCCATTTCAATCATTAAAATATTGACTTATTTTATACTATATTCATCAATGTTTTCAACTTAAATAAATTTAATTATTGATTAGAATAGAAAATGCAATATAAGAGTAATTATATAACACAGTTTACGATAACAGTTTTAGTTCAATTTCAATTGTTATCTTTCTTTTAAATTGAGAAGTCTTAACAGTTCCAAAAGGGAGGTAGTATTTTTGGGATTTGCTTCCATACAAATTTATGAACGTAAAATAATACCGGTTTTCCACTACAGATGGAGCTACATACACAGACCGAAAATTTGTTCATTTAATTCATTTATTTTAATAGTTCTTTTCCATTTATAAGGTCAAATTTATTTAACTATTATATTTACAATTCAGTTTAAATTTTTAAAAAATATGAAGTACATATGAATGATTATTAAATAGGGTTGGTTTGAAAAACTTTCTGAAATCACAAACAATTAAAATTTAAATTCTTTCAAAATTTAAAAACAAAAGTTTTGTTTAAAATTTAAATTATACGTCACATCAAATTTTAAAATAAGATTTTTTAATTAATTATTTTCATACTAATTAGAAATGGTATTAAACATTAGTTGCAAAAAGGCAAAATCAAATCATGAATCAATATTTTACTTTAAAATATAGAAATGATGAAAAGAACAAAATTATTATATTTTATATATTTTAAAGCAATGGATAAAAAAAAAAGGCTTCCGAAACAACTAACAAATGTAATAAACAAATATAAACAAAATTTGAATGATTGAGAAGGACAAGTAAAATCAACATATATATCTTAATTTATTTTAAATGAAATTCCTAAAAATATTTGTGGCTTTTTTTTTTACTTGTTTTGTTCTGATTTAAAAAAAAAAAAAACAAAAATGAGTTTTTAATCATAATATGACTTATTATGCAAGTTTCCCTGAAATTAAAATTTTTCTAAAACAAATTCCAATTTGACCTTAAGCATTCAAAATATATTTATAACTTAGTAGTATCTAGAAAAAGGTTGAATCTAAAATGTCTCCAGAAAAAATATCATTGCAAATTTAGTTTCAATTAAAATAGATATATTGAATTTTTATGAATTAAAGTTTAAATCACTCGATTTCATTTAATTAATATCAGATATTAATTTTATATCCGTACAGACACTTACATTGTGAGGTATATAGTAAGCATAGCCTATGTTACTGAGAAAACATGTATTAGTAAAGAAGGATTCATACAATTGTTAGAGCTACATACAACAGGATAAATCTTTAGAAAATCAAAATTGATGATAAAAAAAAAACTTCCTCATGGATAAATTAGTTCCAGAAAAGGCATTATTTCATAAGATATAAATTATCCATGTCATTTTATAAACTGGGGTTAAGAATTTATTGATGCATAAACATAGAGGAAAATACCCACAAATAAGATTTATGGCTTATAAACCTCATCAAAACGAGTAATGAATCTGTCTGATGCAAATCTATATAAATAAAACTGTAAAAGAAGTAAAATATTTTTATCAAGGTTCTCACACTCTCTTGATAAATCACGCATTATCAGTTGGTTTCTAATATTTTGTTCAACATATTTTTTTGCGATTGGCAATTTTCGTCTTGCTTGTTGGAATTAGTAAGTGCCCTTCAATATTGCAATTGTCTAAATTTTCTTAAGCCTATATTTATATAGAAATCAGCTTATAATGAGGATGCTAAGAAAAATATAATAATTGTTGAAATTTTCAGATTTCTAAATTGATACAAATAACTTCAATATAATGGAGCTTGTAGTGTTGTTGATTGTTCAGTTGGATTGTTACTGGGTGTGGTTGGGTTGAGACTTGAGACACACTTTTGAGAACACACAAATTTATTTACACACACACAAACACCACATACACACAATTAACTACAGACAATATTAAACACATTTAAAGACGTCTAATTATACATTCGGGGATGGATTCCACTTCTAAGTCGAAAATAAAGATACTCAGGCATGCATTGGATGCGCGAAATATATTTCCTTTCCGGTGAGAGTCTGTAGGTCAACATATGCGCAGGTTGTGTCAAATATATTTCCTCTGAAATGAGAGACTGTAAACTAAACATTTCTAGACAGAAGCGTGTGATTGCGCTGAACTAAACGTTTCTTAGCGGCAGGGGTGGTTGCGCTGTACTTCCTCTCGGGTGAGAGTCTCGATATAGCCTACTGGCTATTTCTCCTGGCTGCTACAGAGTGCGCTCTTGCAGTGCGTAGGAGGGAGCACGGTCATAATCTTTAATTTCTCTATTTACAGAAAAAAAAATACTAATTTCTTAATCACTAGATTTTATCCTTAAAATTCAATGTAGCGTGATAATAAATCATAAATTTGCTTGAACAAATTACCTTGTTTCGAAAATAAGAAAAAGGAGAGAAGTTGTAAATAATAAGAAAGTCAAAATTAGAATAATTAAGAGCTTTTACAAAGCTAAATATTAAAGCTTACACATTAATTTTTGCAATCGTCAACAAGCAATGCACAAAATAAGAGAGAGTCGAATGTTAGTTACAGTATTTCCAAGAAACCTTGATTTTCTCAAATTAATTCAAAATGTAAAAAAAAAAAAGTGTAAGATTTATAAAAATTAATTTAAAGAAAGTAAATAATTCATAATTAGAAATTAAAAAATAATTTTAAAATGGATTCTTATTTTTCAGTATAACTAGTTTCAATTTCGATTGAGCACTAAACGATTTAATTCCATTTGAAGAGAAACGATAAATGAATGCTACTTGCATGAAAAAAGCCTTGCTAAGATATCAATTAATATCAAACAACATTTTTAGAATTAAAATTACAAACGTTTACCCAAATAGAAATTAATTTTTTAAAGATTCTAAAACATAATATAATAGTAAAAGTTATCATCAAAAAAATTTTTTTAAAACTATTTTCTAATTTTTTTTTTTTTTGTTTAAATTATTTTTTAGGAAAGACGCCAAGATATTCCTTTCAAAGTATTTTTACCTGCTTTAGATATTATGCTCCAGAAAGTTTCACTGATATAAATTTTATATCTTCTTCTTCATTGGCGCAACAGCCCCATGGTAGGCCAAGGGCATTTTATGGCAGATTTCGAGGCAGGAGATGTTTTTCTTTTTACGGAGTAGGGTTGTCAGTCCAACGCTGTACAGTCATATTAGACAGGGACCTGATGGCCGAGTGGCTAGCGCTGGCACTCGGTACCCACAGGTTTTGGGTTCGAATCCCAGTGGTGCCATAGCTGTTTGTAGTGGTTCGGATTCCACTTTTAAGCTGTAGGTTCACATGTCTCACATGATCGTAGAGTCACAGAGCCTAATCAGACTTCTTCTCACTCACATCATTGACAAACTGTAAAGGGGCAACTCAGCTCTAGGCACAGTGATGTGGTGTATTGCAGTAGTCATATTAGACAGGGACAATAACTTAAAGTGGATTCCTAACAACTACAAACATCCATGGCACCGCCAGCACTCGAACCCGAAACCTGCGGCACCTAGCACTAGTCACTGCCCATCAGGCCCTACATTTTTACATGTTTTATGTTATACATATACAAATGATAAATTTTAAATAATATATATAATTTATGATAGTGACAGATTGTGAAACATGATGGCCAAAAAATGAAAATATATTAATGCATTTCTTAAAAAATATTTTGAAACAAATATTTTTTAAAAAATGCCGCAAAAGTATCTCGTTTTAAGTTGACTTCAATATTTTGAGTTTTGTGTTTGTTTCTAGACCTAGCGCGATTTAAGAAGAAGTTACTGTAATTCGAAATTGTGATAAAAAATTAGAAATGCATTTAGATTTTCATAAATAATTAATAATGCGAGATTAAACTGAAACATTATCTTCATAAAAGTAAAAATGGTGATTAATTGAAGAAAATTGCATTTCAAATTGAAATATCATGAAATAAAAAGGTGGATATATATTTTATATTTATTGTACGGAACATATAAGAGCAAGCACTCCTAATTAATTTGTGTTTCATCTCACTACACATCTAGTGGTCTAGTTAACACATCTCTTAATATTGAACAAGTGATGCTGCAATAAAAAAACTTAACTTAGATTAATCATATTATTTTGGCAATACAATTTTCATAAAAATAAAAACTCGTTTCAGGCAAAAGATTATGAGATACTTTAATCTCACTTTGTAGAATGCCAGCTAATCAAAAATATGAATAGAACTGGAGAACAGGTATATTACATATTACAGGTATATTAAATTACAGTAAAATATTACATAACATTTAAAATGTTATGTAATATTTTATTTTAAGTATTATATAACATTATGTATTAGTAACTTTTAAAAACTTAGCTATTTGAAATCAGACTTTTCTTTCTGAACCTTGAATTACGTGTTCAAAATTTTTGAAAAATAAGAAAAACTCTTTCTGAACAATAATATTAGCAACATTTTTTTTATATTTTAGAAATTTCTCATCGTAAATGAAGATTAATTTAAATTCGCAAATATTAAATTATAGCATATTTAAAAAGTTAATGAATATAATTTTAAACATTGGATTATCATTAAAATTTAAAAATGACAGTCCATAGTTAAGTACACTACATTTTTAATGGATTTGGAAGCTCTGCATTTAATAACAAAAAAAAAAAAAAGATGTATTTTATAAAACATTTCTTCTAATTTCTAAAATTTACATTAGGCAGCAGATTTGATATTAAATCTATTTTGTATATAAAACTTCAGTCAAAAATTAGTACAACATATTCAATTCTTGTAAATTTCAAGAAATTGCAAAAGTAATTATATAATTTTTAAAATAATTGGTGATTTAAATTTTTACTGTAGGATTCAGAAAGCGAAAGGAGTTTCGTTACTATACAACTAGCCGTGAATTGGAACTACCTGTCATAAGGAAAGAATGCCCGATGATTTATGCTTTTGGGAGGAACAGGGGTGGGGGACGAAAAGGAATTCGATGTTTACCAACTGTGGATAAAAAGTAAACAACATTCCCCAACTCTATTACCAGAGGTCGAAGTACTCGCTACAGATCTTATATCATCTCTCTTCAAGGTTCTTCCAAATTTCAGAAAATTGAAAATTTATAGATCAAAGTTGTTATGGTAGATTCTAGTCCTAACAACGAAAAAATAAATATATTTCTTGGAGCTGAATATTTTTGAGTATTTTATTCGTTTCACCAACAATCTTTGGTTTCACTTTTATGGGCAATGTAGATCAATGTTATGCAATAGTTAATGCGTTGCTTTTATTTATGCGTTGCTTTATAAAGGAATTACTGAAGATTGTAAATTTATTGAAAAGGAAAGTAACTGTTATTATATACATCATAAATCCGCTATACGGAAGGACTAATCAACAAACAAAAATTAGAAAAGATTTATGACGTCTATCAAAAAGTATAGATGCTTTATCCTCAATGATTGCAGAGAATGAACATCTGGATTAAGTATTACTAGTTTTGATCAATTACTGTCGTTAATGATAATTGACCATTAAAACTCCGTGTACCGGCCGAAATTCGAGATTTTTTATCAACGAATGAGGAGAGATTGCTTTGTTGAAGAAGTTGCCAAAAAACTAGATTTCTATGAAAATGTTCGAGGAAAATTTCAGTTAAAAGTTGTTCCAGGTCTGAGGCGAGAAATTGTCAATTCTAGGCCAAAAATCAAAGTTTTCTTTTGAAAAAAAAAAATTTCGTATATAAATTTCAAGCACCACATTAAAACAATCTTGAACTTCGAAAACAGAAGATAGAAGAATTGGGAAAAAAGAGTACCTCTATATTATCAGTGTGGATCTTACCAACACTTAAGACTCCAATGTTCTAAAGTTAAGAACATTGGAGTAAATTAATCACTCCAATACCGAAAACACTTGAATCTTCGGCGACAGTTAAGAGACTCAGAGGAATAGTTGAAAATAAATTTTTACTACCTTATACAACAATGGGAATTTGAAAGGATATCAGATTCCGATACTGCGAGATTTGTGCAAGTATTGCTATTGTCTATCATAAATATATAAAGCCAGAAATGCGGATCGGTTAAATCGGTTTGGGTGCAATAGTGATTAAATATGTTCCCAGTGTGTTTACCGTTGGCAAGGGATAGAATTAAATTGCAATCTGGGCCATGTAACAACTAAAGCAGTTGTGACCTGAATGAACTTGATGAAGTAAGTTATTTATTAGGAATCGAACTGTGTCCTTATTCAAAGTAAGTAAAGTTTAAATTATCGTTACCGACCCGCCCTAGGTCAAAGAAAGTAAAATTGAACTTGAAGGTCTTCCATGCTTTCGGAAAGTAGGATTGGAGTTTGCAAGATCTTTCCTAATTAGACCAAGAAAAGGTCGAGTACAAAACCAATAAAAGGCTGAACCATATTCATTCCTGAAGTCCAGATAGCTATACAGAATTAAATCTATAACCTGAATCCAAATGAAGTATCATGAAGAAAATCCAAAAGAGATCGGGAAAAGATGACGTTTTTTTTTTTTTTTTTTTTTTAATTTAAAGTGGGTAGTAATATTTTTATATTATCACAATTAACTGCCATATAATCCAATGCCAAAACACATAAAACAACTTTTTAAATAGTAAATTATGTGATTAAATATTAAATGTTAATTTTTAGTTTAATGATGCTATTAGTTATAATAATCAAATTCCATTAAAACAAAAAATTATAATTATAATTAAAATATTTTTAATTATTTTATTTTTTAATTAAAATATTTTTTAAATATTATTATTAAAAATATTTTATTTATTAAAATATTAAAATAATTTTTACAAATATTTTTATATTATTTCTTTTTTTGATTAAATTAAAAAATATATATTTTTTTAACTAAGTAAAAAATATATATTCATAAAATATCATATTATAAAACATACCTGTAACTTTCCTCCAAAGATACATTTCAATGCAAATCAGAAACCTACTAAGAATATTTCTGGGCTTTTTCATATTTATGTAATTTACTAGTATGCATAATAATCAATAAATAATTCCTTTCAAAATTAAAAAAATTTGACTATAAAATAATTCCCTAATAGAAGCAATATTTACATATTATTGCACTAAAAATATAGTTATTTAACTACATTTTAAAATTAATACAATTTTTATCTATACTTCACAGCGCTTACTTTACAGAAATTTTTTTTCAGCAAAAATAATTATTATTTGTGAAAAATATTTAAAAATAATTTGTTTTATTTATTTTACTCTTCCAATTTAAGTAGATGAAAACACGGATGGGTTCAGATACATTGATTTTAAATAATTTATTTAAAAATAGAGACATAAATACCTGTATTTCTTGAAATATATCTAAAAAATTGTGATTTTTGGTTGTTTTTACTTGTTATGCTTCGTATTACTTTTAAATACAAATTATTTTAAAGATTTCTGAAAGTTATTCTGCTAAGTTTTCTATATTGATTTTAAAACTAAGCGTATTTATTTCTTCGTGTTATGATAAAGCATAAGGATGACAATTAAAAATTTCTCATTAAATTTAAATTTTAGCATGTAGATATCAATAATTAGATATCTACATGTTAAGAATTTAAAGTTAATGGGAAATTCATTAATTGTCATCATTATGCATAAATAAATTCATGACTGCATTCTTTTTAAATCCACCAAATAAAACATTTTCAATTTCTTAAGGAAATAAATTGTATTATCGATAAAAAGTTTGTATAGAAAAAGAGTAATTTCAATTCAATCTCTATTATAAAATTTCTCTTAAAAAATAAGGAAGCTTTTCATTTCTTTCATGGATGATGTATTTTTGAGATTTTACAAAATATTTTTTTCTTGACATATTTGTAAACGTTAAATAATACTGGTTTTCTCAAGAGATGGAGCCACATAGAGTGAACATTTCATCATAAAAATTGTCTCTAAAATTTTCTTTTATTTATTCTTAATTACTGCCATCATTGGATGCTTGTATTTAACAGAGAAAAAAATTCGAAACATAAACTTAAAATTCACAAAATATATAAGAAAGAAACACAAAAAAAAAATTCAGAAATTTAAACTATGCAAAGTAATCCTTTTGTTTTTAAGACAAAAACAAATATATTTCTTTTGATAAAGTCTTATTTTGAACATAACTGTTACAAAGAATTATGAAGTACATCTAAATTGATAAATATGGATTTAGACAAGCAAAGTATGAAAATTACTTTTCTTTCTTTTTCATATACGTTCAATAATTAAAAAAAAGCGGAAGAGTTATTTGAACTAACTAAATTATCACAGCCTTCTCATACAAATACAGTATTCCTTGTGAAATTAAATAAAAATAATAATAGAAGAATAATCAGAAATAAAAATAGAACATTAATCAGAAATAAAAATAGAAAAATAATCAGAAATAAAAACAGAAGAATAATCAGATATAAAAATAGAAGAAAAATCAGAAATAAAATAGAAGAATCACCAGAATTGTAAAAATTATTATACATATAAATTACAATATGTTTGAAACAAATGAATAAATTAACGGAGTAAAAAATTACTACATTGAAAAACAAAATTGATAAAAAAAAAAAAAAATATGCTCTACTATTACAGCTTTAACACAACGTGACATCGAATTAAAGAGATTTCGAATCGAATTAAACAAAGACAAATTTAATCTATTTGCCAACTAACGAAATCTCACACGCGTGTAATAAGTGACGTGCCTAAAGTTTGGGAATCTAAAAGAAAATGATCTGCTTCTTTCGGGATGATTACATTATGAAAATTTGGCATTATCTCATTGAAATAAACTTCTTAATATATCACGAAATACTGGCCCATCCTGAGTATATAAAATTCTCCTTGAAATAGTGATTGCTGATGAGGGTACCTGTAATTATGAGAAGCTATGACAATCCATGATATCCATTTGCATGATTCAAAGACCAAATTAATCTAGTTGCCAACTAATGAAGTCTCACACAGGTGTAATAAGCGATGTATATGCTTAAAGAATGAGAGTCTATAAGAAAATTATATCTGTTTTTGAGAGCATTATATTATGAAAATTTGGCATTCTCTCATTGAAATAAACTTTTATTTATATTACGAAGTACTGGCACATTCTGGAGATAAAAATTCTTTTTAATTCGTGATTGCTGATGAAGGTAGTTGTAATTCTGAGAAGCTGTGAGTATCCCTGATGTCCAATAATAAAGCTAATAATGATTATATTTACATAAAGCTAATATACTTTTATAAAGCTTAAAGCTTATCATAATAAAGCACAAAACTTCATGTTCATCCAGTATGGTGCCTAATAACGCACTATGCAAGATATTACCCTCTACATGATCTAAAGCGTTTTCCAGAACTGAGAATAAATAATATATATGACGGACGCAATATATATATATATATATATTAACGAAAATCATTTTTCTTTTTCCTGTTTCAAACAAATTTCTCGGTATCAATTAACAATTGAGATCGAGGGCGTAATATCAGATTTTAAACTTATTTTTCGAGATCAAATTGCAATACTAACAAACGAGCATAGTACGCTGATGCGCTTTCAGATATGGATATAGATTAGTGCGTGTTCTATTAGTATTGTAGTTCCATTTGGAACAGGATTGATTGAAATTTATACAGTGACTGTCCACTCGCAGGCCACCATTTGAGTCAATCGAGTTATCGAGCTTTGAGTTATTGTAGCCAGAGGTGATGAGGGTTTTGCAACATTAGAACTTTGTTCTAAGGTATGTATGTGTACAATCTATGGCACAACTGACGTTGGTAAATTCTTATTAAAATAGTGCCTTAATCTATAAAATTACACTAAAAGGAAACCAAAATGAACATCACTTATATCATATTTTAATTACATGCTGTCCATTTTGTACATTATACGAACTAGTTCTTATGCAAAGCACGTTTTTTGACTATTGTTAACTGAAAGTTTGATTTAAAATTATAATGATTCTTAAAATATTATATAAAGTTATACGGAAGGGAACGATTAAAATTAAAAGCATAATATCTTTAATTACTAAAAGGCTTACCAAGACCTTTTACAATTTAAGTTATCTAAAGATTTAGATGAATTCATGAAACTCTCCAAATACCAAACTTCATTCAAGCCATCAATAGGCGATGATTACGGAATCTAATAATTCCTCATCACGGAATAGAATATGACTAATAATCATGCCAAAAACTAATTACAATTTGAAGCATGGTAGAATTTATAGCATTTGAAGCATTAATTGCTTAGCATTTATAAAAGTACCTCAAGCGTATTAAAGTAGGTGGAAAACTCATGCAACTGAACGGGCATCGATGTTTGATTTTATTCCATTATTTTAAATAGTTGTTTTTAATTACACCTTTTTGTTCATATATTAGACATAATAATAATTTATAAGCATTTTAATGTGGGTTTTTTTGTTCACTTGTTTATGTTTGTAAGAATATATGACAGATCATTTTATTGCTGCATAAATTAAAGAATGTTATCAATTACATCTTTAAAAAGAACTATTATTATACAGGGAAGAATTAAAATCTTATTAAACGTGTTTTGCTAAATAGTGCATTTCAATTTTGATTGATTCAATACACCTCACATAAAAGTTGACAGACATATTTCCATTGTTTTTGTCAAACATTATTTAAATTTTACTCACTTGATTTTTCTATTAACATTACTAATATTTAGTATATTACGATAAGGGGCCTGATGGCCGAGTGGCTGGCGCTCGGTACCACAGGTATCGGGTTCAAATCCCGGCATTGCCATATACGGATCCATATCCCGGCGTTGTCATATACGGTTGCCATGCCCGGCGTCGGCTTATATACGGATTGTCTAATCTCGCAAAAAAACTTTACTTTAGGTACTTTTCTTATGTATTTTTAAAATTAACTTACTTAACTGTAAATTTAGGTACTTTTCCGTGAGCCGGTCAGAAGCGATAAATCCCCAAATATAGCATGCTTTCATTTCTGTCGTTTATACTTCTTATGCTTATGAAAATTTTTTTAAGGAATTATTTGTCTTATAAAAATGAGATTTTTATTTTCGAAATTGTTTATATTGCTAAATTAATTGCGAGGTCGCCAAAAAGGAAAATTGTGATGTTAGCAAAAATTATGCCCGGCTAAAGGAAAAAGTACAAAAACGTCCTCCAGAAATAATAATAAAATATCGTAAATAATTAGCACATAAAAATCACAATTGCAAAAGAAAATTGCTTTATTCATTTAGCTTACTTTTTCGGTGTTTTGAATGCAACTTTAATGCAAAAAGAAAAAAAAAATACCATAAAAATCCTCAGAATCAAATTTTGAACAGTTCGCCAAATTCAATTTCCCTTATTAGAATCTGGATGTATATCATCATCACTTACAATACTAGAATTTTTGTCATCTCCATACAGAAAATCGTTTTTTTTTTTAAATTTTAGCTTATATACGAGTTTTGAACTTTGAGTAAATTCTTTTTAAGAAAAACGTATTTTTGGCTTATACATTGATCGGCTTACATTAGGAAATATACGGTAATAATAACAATATTTATAAAACCATGTAAAATAATAAAAAGTATTAGATTGATAATTTTTTGTTCCATAATATATAATATAGAATCATACATCACAAAAAAAATATATAAAAAAATATAAAAAATATTGAATTTAATGTAACTTACATGATTCAATATTTTTGTACAATTAAGTAATAGTACAACATTTTTTCTCTTTAGAAATTTCACACTACCCTCTATATCCCATCGTTTGTAAAACTAAATAAAAAAAAATTCCTTTATATTTGAAGTTATTGTTTGCTTTTGATATAGAAAACTTAATAAAAATATTACAGGCGACATAATTAAAATAAATAATTTAAAAAGAAGACATTTTAAATTAAAGTTTATGTAAACTTTGTCAATAAAAATATTTCCACTTAACATTATAATTTCTAAAAGTTTATGTAAACATTGTCAATAAAAATATTTCTACTCAACATTATAATTTCAGATTTGTGAGAGACATTGGTTTGATTTGTCATTCTATTCACACTTCAGACAAATTAATTCGGGATATTCAGTTTAAAGTGGATTCCGGTCCACTAACAAACAGCCATGACACGAACCTGAAGCCTGGGGCGCCAAGGGCAGGGCACTAACCAACTGGCCTGCAGAGCACTCTGCAATTATTCTGCAAGATTATTCATAAATATAATATATAAACTTGTAATATATCCTTATTAGATAGTTTTTACAATTTTTAAAATTTTGACATAATTTTTAAATTTTTAAAATCTCTAAAATTTTAAATTTGAATATTTACATTATTATTTTTAAAGTATTTTTACATATTTATTCTTACATTTGTAAAGCATTATTTTATATTATATTATCATTTTTTTCATTATATTTATGTAGTCACACTGTTTTTAATCATAAAATTATATCAAAGTTTATGTATTATTCTAATTAAGTCAAATTTCCAAGCAAAGTTTGCCAATAAAATGCTCCAATTTAACAATATATTTTTATGATTTGTAAAAGACTTTGATAAAGAACATTCATTAAAACTGAGCAATATAATAAAAATCGTTACATTTTTAAAGTGACAATGCTTTTTAATAAAAGGTAACACTTCAGAATTTCACAGTTCATAATTTATCCAGCGAAAATTGTGTTTTCTTTCAAATTCAGCAGAACCCTTTTCTTCCTTTTTGATGCGCTATTCGGTGCTTAATTTTTTGCTTTTAAATTCTATTAAAGGATCAGCGTTATCTTCCGAGAGGTTCCCTGCGAAATCCGCTTAACACAAGCAGCGACAAAGCTGTTCCGCGGAGAACACTTAGAGAAACAAGACGAAAACGTGCCTCTTTTTAGAGGAGAAGAGGAAAGAAGATAAAAATATGTTTACCTAATGTGCTCGGATATTCTTGGAGAAAGAATTTGTGCTTCTTTCAACAATGAAAATACGTATAAAGTGCAGAAGGAGAGACGACTAGAATAACTCTTGTTAAAAATATTAACATAACCAGAGACTAGTCGTTGTTTAATTAATAATCTGCTTAAAATACAGGGTGATTATAATTAAAGTCCCACTTCCAAAATGCTGTAAAAAAAAAGAAACACTTGTCACAACGAGTTCAAATTTGACATTTGACTGAAGATACTTAAAGAAGGGGAAAATGGCATGGCAAAAAAAAGTTATAAAAAATGTTCCCCCGATTTTCCCCATCCAATTTGGTATGACATTGCCGTGGTGGATGGGCTTTCCACTAACAATGTGACAACTATTAAATGACTTGAAATCCTTTCTTCCGACAGAATACGAAACAATCATGCACATTGAACACTACGTTGTCAGTTGGTTTGATGTGCAACTCATGCCAAATACGTTGTAATTTCGATTCAAAATATCACAGGCAGCCGAATTCACATTCTTTATGCCGCTTAAAGCATCTTTTATTAATATACTTTTGAACTGTTTCTTGATGTCTTACCTTTTCTCCCTTCTTCAAGTATCTTCAATTCAAATTTCAGCTCATTGTGACGAGTGGCTCTCTTTTTTAAAGAATTGTGAAAGTGGAACTTAAAATTAGAATCACTCTGTATATAGTCACACTATTTTTGAGTCATGAACGTTACATCAGATTTTATGTATTAATCTAATAAAGTTAAATTTCCAAGAAAACTTTGTCAATAAAAATGCCCCAACTTAAAATTCATTTCTAAAAGACATTGGTAAAGACTAAAGAAAAGACTAAAAATAATCAATATAATACAGACGTTAAATTTTTAAAGTGACAATGCTTTTAATATAATAGGTACAATTCAGAATTTCATAGTTCATAAATTCATCAAGCGAAAATTATTTTTCCTTTCAAATTCAGAAAAACCCTTTCTTCCTTTTTGGACGTGCTTTTATTTTTGCTTTTAAATTCTATTAAAGGATCAGCGTTACCTTCCGAGAAGTTCCCTGCGAAATCCGCTTAACACAAGCAGCGACAAAGCTGTTCCGCAGAGAACACTTAGCGAAACAAGACGAAAACGTGCCTCTTTTCAGAGGAGAAGAGGAAAGAAGATAAAAATATGTTCACATGATGCGCTCGGAAATTCTTAGAGAAAGAATTTGTGTTTCTTTCAACAATGAAAATACGTATAAAGTGTAGAAGAAGTGATGGTAGAATTACTCATGTTAAAAATATTAACATTAACAAAGTTTAGAAAGAGTTTTTTTAATTACTGTATATTGCATAGCAGTGCTATATTTGATTCTTTAGCAATATTTTTTTAATTTTCTGAAATAAATGTAGCGAAAGATATATTCATTGTGTTTTTTCCAATCTTATTACGATAAATTTTTATAGTAGGGTTGAAAAAAAAAATTATATATATATACAGGGTGATTATAATTAAAGCCCCAATTTCAAAATGCTATAAAAAAGAACCATTCGTCACAATGAGTTCAAATTTGAACTGAAGATACTTGAAGAAGGGAGAAACGGCATGTCATTAAAAAAAGTTCACCGATTTTTCCATACAATTTGGCATGCTTTTGCAGTGTAGATGGGCTTCCCATTAACAGTGTCACAACTGTTGAATGACTTGTAAATCATTTTTTTCGTCCAAAAACCGAAACAATCAAGCACATTGAACACTACTGTTGGTTTAATGTGCAACTCATGGCAAATACGTTGTCATTTCGATTCAAAATATCACTGGCAGCCGAATTCACTTTGTCTATGCCTCTTACAGTGCCGTGGATTAATACACTTTAGAAAGTCTTTTTTTATGCCATATCTTTTCCCTCTTCTTCAAGTATCTTTAGTTCAAATTCAGAATGAACTCATTATGACGAGTGGTTCTTTTTTAATAGCCTTTTGAAAGTAGGACTGTAATTATAATCACCCTGTATACACACTGTTTTTTAGTCATAAAAGTTACATCAGATTTAATGCATTATTCTAAAAAATTAACATTTTTAAGCAAACTTTGTCAGCAATAATAGTTCAACTTAAAATTATATTTTTATCATTCGCAAAAGACATTGGTAAAGACTAAAAATAATTAATATAGTAGAATCTGTAAATTTTTAAAGTGACAATGCTTTTTTAATAATAAAAAGTACACTTCAGAATTTCATACTTTATCAAGCGAAAATTGTGTTTTACTTCAAATTCAGAAAACCCTTTCTTCCTCTATGGATATGCTTTTATTTTGCTCTTAAATTCTATTAAAGGATCAGCGCTACTTTCCGAGAGGTTCCCTGCGAAATAAACGACACAAGCAGCGACAAAGCTGTTCCTCGGAGAACACTTGAAGTGAAAAACAAGACGAAAACGCGGCCCTTTTATAGGAGAAAAGATAAAAATATGTTTACATAATGTGCTCGGAAATTCTTAGAGAAAGAATTTGTGCTTCTTTTAACAATAAAAATACATATAAAGTGTAGAAGGAGAGATGACTAGAATAATTCAAGTTAAAAATATTAACATAACAAGAGACTAGTCGTTATTTAATGAATATATATTGCTTAAATTGCATAATTGCATAATAATAATTAGATTCTTTAGCAACATTTTTTTAGCTTTCTGACATAAATGTAGCGAAATATATTTTTATAGTGTTTTTGAACCTTATTACAATAAATTTTTTATATTAAGGTTGAAAAATATATTTTTAAATATACAGGTAATTAGTAGTTAGATATTAAATTTTTATTTGTTTTAGTGCATGTATTAAAATTTATATATATATATATATATACAGGGTGATTATAATTAAAATTCCACTTTCAAACGCTATAAGAAAAGAACCACTCGTCACAATGAGTTCAAATTTGAACTGGTGATACTTGAAGAAGGGGAAACGGTATGGCATCAAAAAAAGTTTTGAAAAACGTTCCACCGATTTTCCCATAAAATTTGGCATGACCTTGCTGTGGTGGACGGGCTTTTCCACTAAAGTGTCGCAACAGTTGAATGACTTGGAAGCCATGTTTTCCGTCAAAAAACCGAAACAATCAAGCACATTGAACACTGCAGTAGTTGTGATTGAACAATGAATGGTCATTGGTTGAACACTACAGTTCGATTTAAAATATCACTGACAACCGAATTCACTTTCATTATGAAGCTTAGAGCTGTATCTATTAACACACTTTGGGCTTTTTTTTTTTGACGCCGTACCGTTTCCCCCTTCTTCAAGTATCTTCAGTTCAAATTTGAACTCATTGTGACGAGTGCTTCTTTTTTTTTTTTTTACAGCATTGGAGAACAGATTTTCAGCAAGTGGGACTTTAATTATAATCACCCTGTATATAGTCACACAGTTTTTTAATTCATAAAAGTTTTTTCAGACGTTTCATAGTCACACGGTCTTTTATTCATAAAAGTTACATCAGATTTTATGTATTATTGTAATAAAGTTAAATTTCCAACCAAACTTTGTCAATAAAAATGCTCCAACTTAAATTTTTATGATTTGTAAAAGACATTGGTAAAGAGTAATGAAAAGACCAAAAATAATCAATATAATACAATCGTTAAATTTTTAAAATGACAATGCTTTTAATAATAAAAAGGTGCACTTCAGAATTTCATAGTTCATAATTTATCAAACGAAAATTGTGTTCTCTTTCAAATTCAGAAAAATCCTTTCTTCTTTTAGGGATGCGCTATTCGGTGCTTTTTATTTTTGCTTTTAAATTCTATTAAAGGATCAGTGTTACTTTCCGAGAGGTTCCCTGCGAAATCCGCTTAACATAAGCAGCGACAAAACTGTTCCGCGGAGAACACTTAGCGAAACAAGACGAAAACGTGTCCCTTTTAGAGAAAAGATAAAAATATGTTTACATAATATGCTCGGAAATTCTTAGAAGGAATTTGCGTTTCTTTTAACAATGGAGATACATATAAAGTGTAGAAGAATAGATGACTAGAATAATTCAAGTTAAAAATATTAACATAATCAGAATAACCAGGCATAACCAGAATATTAACATAACCACCATTGTATCCAAAGATATTTTTACTGTGTTTTTCGATTCTTATATTATAATAAATTTTTATTACAGCGTTGAAAAATTATATATTTAAATATACATATCATTTGTAGTAAGTATTAATATTTTTAATTGTTTTAGTGGTTATAGCAAAATCTGCAAAATATATATATATAAGTAATTCTTAAAGCATATATTTATTCATTTTTTAATATTATATATATATTATAATTTATTTATTTTTCTTATGTTTTATATAAAATATGTAGATATGTATTATATGTAAATAAATAGAAAATACATTAAAAGTAGGAGAGAAGTTAATGAATAGAATCATTAAAATTTTTTTTACTAATTATTGTTTAATATGCACTGCACATATTCAAAATTTAAAGTAAACAGCATTTTAAAATGATTTTGAATTTTATTTCAATAATTCTTTTACTAATTTTTTAATAAAATATGAATACTATCATAATTTTAGTTTCTTAAAAGCGTAATAAAATGATGAAATCGTTATAAATAATTATTCATATTATTTATAAATAATTACAAAAACATGTTATGTCCTTCATTATAATTTGGCTTTAAAAATAAAACAAAGGCTTTTTGTCTGCGTATTTATTATTTTTATTAAAATATTAATTTTTTTCCAAATAATAATAAGAGAATAAATAATCTTTGCATTTATTATTTTATACATTAATAAGCAAACGCTGAAGCATTTATATGTGGTATAATTAAATTGTGTTTATAGCCTTTTATATTTATCAAAATAAGGATGCTAAAGAATATTTATAAAAACATATATAAAAAAGCATTTCTTATTCCCAGAACAAAAATAAAAATATATCATTTCATATAAAATTCATATTCAAAATATCTTCAACTAATGAAAAAAGATTTACATTTTTTTTTCCTTTTAGAATTTTATTCTTAGAATTAATCCTAATTAATATTGCCTTATAATATTAATTTTTCTGTTTTTTTTTTTTTTAATATAAAAAAGTATTTTTTATAACATATAGAATCAGAAAATTAAACAGCAACATAATTTCCGCAAATAACAAGTTACTTTTTTAATTTTGTAGATTGGATTTAATGATATATGATAGTTCATTTATTTATGAAATAAAAAATAATGAAATGTAGCTATCACTTATAAGAAAAATATTGCTCTATGAAAAAAATTCCCTTCTCTAATTAATTAGAATTTACCAACACAAAAATTGGAATGATTACTATTGAGATTCATCTACATAACTCGAATATTGGAATGAATTGTTGCATATTTACATATTAGGTGATTCGTTTATATTATAAATGTTATACAACAAGGTGATCAAAAAGTAGAGCAATTCAATTTTTCACAAATTGTGAAAATGGTAAATTGGTAAATGAATGGCGTTATTACACTGTTAAAAGATATAACACTCACTTGAAGTTTGGTTGCTGTTTACGCAGTTAGCATTAAAATCCATTTGTTTGTCGATATGAATCTTCCACAAATGAAAGAAATTATTGAATTATTTATAACAGAGTATTAATTCACAACGCATTCTTGCGGAAAAATTGTTGAAGCATTTAAAGTGACATTTCTGAAGGTTGTGAGTTTGTTGTGATAATTAATTTTGCTTGGTATCCAGATTTCGAGAAAACGGAAGAATGGATGAGTTCCTCTATCTCTCCGAGTCCTGACAAAATGGACAAAGGCAGGAATAATAAGGTGTCGCAGTCACCAACAAAGAGTAAGCGAAAGCTGGCATCGCAATCAAGTGGGACCACACAAAAGGAATTGAAGAAATTGCATCTTCATCCTGATTTTATCTGGCAGTTCGCAGAAAGAGTCTGATCTGCTAAAGTGGTTGCTTTATTGTCGGTGTCTCACATCATTTATTGATATCAATCAAGTAAAAAAAAAATCTCAATTCTGCGATTTATAAGGTATGAAGCATGGCTTTTACCTAAGCGTCGACAGTTACCTTACTAGAATATTTTTTCTTTTCTAATGCAGCTGGCAAACACAGACATGGACGTCTTAGATGCCTTAAGGCAAGTGCTGCACAGACGTACTCACTTAGCATTACCCAGGGGGCGCCTGTAACTAGAAGATAAGCCACGGACGCGGAGTAACAATGCCCCCGCAACGCTCTACGATCCTATTAGGACCGGGACCTACTTTTAAAGTGGATTCCGAACCACTACAAACAACCATGGCACCGCCGGGATTCGAACCCGAAACCTGTGGTACCAAGCGCCAGAGCGCTAGCACTCGGCCATTCAGGCCCTACTTACTAGAATATGGAGTATAGAAATTCTACATAGGTTTCAGAAGAGCCCTCAATACTCATCAAAAGTTTGTGCGTGCGTTAGTCATGTCGTACCAAATAAATTCGGCTGATTTTTTCAATCAGACAGTGTATAACACTGATGAAACAGGGGTGTATAACAGGGGCCGGCTAATCCGCGGCTGGGACTTGAATTTTTTTCTGTCCAGTAAGGTTTATCACACTTTTAAAAATATATTTATTTTATAATGACCAAAGTAGGGAAAACAATGTATTAAAAAATACGTTATGTGTGAATCCACATATTCAAAGATTAACAGTCGAAATTATGAGAAAAAAAATTAACTTTGATTTTAAAATAATATTCTTGTGTATATAGAACAGATATTGCCTGTTTCATTTATGAGTTTACAGTTATGAGTTCGTAGAATAATTCAATTATATTCTGTGAACTCATGTTGAGAGAGCGTCTTGGAACATCTAATATGACAGGTTCTTTGTTTCACTTTAAGTGACCTCAATGACGTAATGACCATCCCCAGATACGCACAGTTGATTGTTGTTATAAGAGCAAACCAGACTCTTAGTTGAAGTTGTTAGCGCTTTTAATTCAACTTACACCTGCGAATCGTTTTTTTTTTCTAAAAGGAAAATGACCCAACTCAAAACACGATCAAACATAACGGACGCTAACCTGCAACATCAATTACGATGTGCAAACATCCAAATTGAGATCGATTTGCAAAAGCTCACTAGTGAAATAAATATTTTTTTAATGATTTAATTTTTTTTATTATTTACATAAGAGTGGAGAAACAAAAAGACCGATTTGCAAAAAATAAATATTTTTTATGATTTTTTTGATGATTTTTTTTTTATTTCGTTTTTATTTATATATATTTTTTATATTTCATTTTTTAGTGTTATATATTTCTTTACAATTTGCGTTTCATATCATTAGTATTATTATATTGTAGATAATATAATAATGCATCTAGGGGGCCTGAATGGCCGAGTGGCTGCGCTCTGGCGCTCGGTACCACAGGTTTCGGTTCGGGTCCCGGCGGTGCCATGGATGTTTGTAGTGGTTCGAATCCACTTTAAACTGTAGGTCCCGGTCCTAATAGGATCGTAGAGCGTTGCGGGGGAATTGTTACGTCCGTGGCTTATCTTCAAGCTACACGCGCCCCCTGGGTCATGCAAAGTGAGTACGTCTGTGCAGCGCTTGCCTTAAGGCATCCAAGACGTCCATGTCTAAGTGTTTGCCAGCTGCATTAGAACAAAAAAAAAAAATGTTTACATGTAAGAATAACAGTAAACACAAAAATAATAACTCATTATGTTTCAATTTTTCACTTCAAAAGTTGTCTATAATGGGCCTAAATTTAATATGGGGTATATAATTTTATATGCTGCCTGCGGAGTTATGATGCATTTCCAAAGTTACCCATTTGCTGTACATCATTATCAAACAATGTATTGCATTACTTGAGGAGGATGATCGCTTTTGCTGATTTCAGCTGCATAGACACAAATGGAAACTTTTGTCCATATGTCTACTGAAATAATATCGTTTCTTGCTGCTGTGTATGTCGAAAAACGCTGGCTCACTACCATCAGACTTTCTATGAGCTCCTAAAACTCTGGCTCCACGTTTATGCAAGTCCGCTAGTCAGTTAGAATATTTCGTATTAAATTAAATAATTCAAAACAAACATTGAAATGCTAAAAAAATTAAGAATTCGTAGAACGATGACAATGATCATAGATTTGAATAAATGTTTTCGTGTATTCGAGAACTCTTTGAGCATGTAAACTTAACAATGTTCAAAGTTTTGTCTTTTTGTGTCTTAGAGTAATCGCTCTTAATTTTGTTCGTGTCTGTAGTTTGATTTATTTTTAGCAATTTTGTAACACGGGTTACGAGACTTTTCAATCCTCCTGCATTATTAAAATTAATTGCTAATATAGAAGGATTCCAAATGTAAAACTTTGAATGTTACAGCAATATATTAACAATTTTCACTGGCTAACTTTGGGCAAGAGGTATCTATTTGCATAATATACTTTTATTATTAAATACAATTTTGCTTCAAAAGATCTTCTTTCAGTTTATATTTCGGTTTTACTCTTTTTATATTTGGCGGAAATTATTCCTAAGAGTTTCGTAACAAGAGGTTTTTATTTATAGGGTAGGGTTGATAACTTTGTGCTCAACCCCAACCTGGAGATCCAGGCCATGAGATTTATAAACCACTTGGAGACTAGGGAGTCCTGCTATACCTTCAGACTCTAGATATCCAATTTAGTCAACTTTTATGTCAAGTATGAGCTACATCGGAACTATTCTTTGTATGGTAAAGATGGTGAATGGTGAATGGTAAAGCTGAATGGTGAATGGTAAATGGTAAAGCTGGTGAATGGTGAATGGTAAAGCTTTAGAGGAGCCTAGGGTTCTGCAAGGACTGCAGTATCATGATGATAATGATGATGATGACAGTCATTACTTTAATATACAAAAATTGAATGTTAAAAATGCAAGAGGTCTTCGATATGTCTTAATAATCTATTGTTTAGTGAAAGCATATTTTTGAAAATTTATAAACATTGTAATCTTAAGGAATTTAAAAAAAAATTATTTCTCAAAAACTGATTTCAGATATGTTTTAGGATAATTCATGTAGCTTAAAAATCAATATTTCTAATTAATCAAATTAATTTAATTAAAAGTATGAATTTAAATTTAAAATATAAAGCATAAAAGGATATAGAAATAATCACGAGGTAACAAAATATAGGAAAACAAGATACTCAACAAACATATTAAAAATTTTTAGCGATATCAAAAAAAAAGATTTTAAACATTTAAAAATAGCATTTTTGTAAGATTTTTTTCAACTATATCCATGTTACTAACTGTGAAGTTATAATCCCACAATTTGATCTAATTTTAAAATAAGACTTTGAAGTACAATTTTAAAATTATGATAAATATAAAAAAAAATAGCCAAAATTCAAACAAAATATTGTGACAATATTATTTTTTAAACCTAGATAAACAATTAAGTGAAATGGTTTTATATATCAAGTTAACAAAAGCAAAATATGGATGCATCTTACCAACTCGAGATTTAAAAAATTATACATAGACGGGAGATTTATTCTGGCTAATGGAATGCTGTTGTGGCTAATGGATTACTTAACAATACGCTTGGTAAATAATATATATTTTATAAATGGCGGTTATTTCGACCTATCCATTTGTCAATAGAACAATTGATCAGCAGTAGATTTAGTTATATAAAGTATTGATGGGAAATTTAGGCAGCAGCCAAATCAGCCGAATCTCTCGGTATAATAGAGGTTTGGTTTGGTTTGGTTTGTCGCTCTACGGTCATCTTATGCACACTTTGAGCTAAACAGACCGGTACCTACAGTTTAAAGTGGATTCCGAACCACTACAAACATCCATGGCACCGCCGGGACTCAAACCCGAAACCTGTGGTACCGAGCACCAGAGCGCTAGCCATTCGGCCATTCAGGCCCCGGTATAATAGAGGAGAATTATAGATTTCGCAGTAGTTTTATTATAATATGTAAATACTTTTAATTTAAACAAAATAAAATTTAAATGACATAACATTAAAAGAAAAATTAAATTTAGAAAAGTAGATAATAATTATTGAACTTTTAAACTTTAAAAGTTGTTTTGATTCACTTATGTTTGACTGGCACCCCTAACAAGTAATCGATTCATCCGTTTCCGCTTTTAAACTGGATGTTTACTTTTCTATCAAATAGCTGGTTGAATTATATCAAGGATGCGCCAAGTGAGATCTTCTTTATTGCACTCACATTTTTCGGTCCCAATTTTGAGAAAAGGCCCTCAGGGATGGCATTTACACGATTGACGCCTTCCGCCTCAACTCAACGCAAGGGAATTGCAGACATTGGGATTTATTGCGGCCATCCCCAGTAAAGACACTGATGATTACAAACCTGTCTTTCCTATTTTGGAAATCTAACCAGTATCCATCAGATTGTTATGGTCTCAGTAAATAATGTAAGCACGAGTTTTATTTTTAAATTTTCTATTTTTATTTACTATAAAGTAAAAAAAAAAAAAAATATTACTTATTCTTTATTGTTTGTATTTCGGGGCTATCATAAAACTTGTTCAATTTTAATAGATTCTTTATGGAAATATTTATCTCTGTCTATATATATACATATATATTACAGCTATTTTTCACTGCAAGAAATAAATCCGAGCGGGTTTTAACCAGAGAAATTCAATTGCAGACATATGGATTTATTGCGCCTATGGCCAGTAAAGATACTGATGATGACAAACCTGTTTCCCCCATTTCGGAAATCTAACCAGTATCCACCAGATTTCTGTGGCCTCAGTAAAAACGTAAGCACGTGTTTTATTTCTATTTTTATTGACTATAACATAAAAAAAAAAAAAAATTATACTTTATTATTTGTATTTCGATGCTATCGTAAAACTTCATCAATTTCAATTGATTCTTTATAAAAAATATATATATTGCAACTATTTTTCACTGCAAGATATAAATCCCAGCTGTTTATAACCAGAGAAATTCAATTGCAGACATAAGGATTTATTGCGTCTATGACCAAAAAAAGACACAGAAGATTACAAACCTAGTTTCTCCTAGTTCGGAAATCTAACCAGTATCCACCAGATTATTGTAGCCTCAGTAAATAACGTAAGCACATGTTTTATTTTAAATTTTCTATTTTAATTTACTATAACGTAAAAAGAATTATTCTTTATAAATTTCGTTTCAAGTTTGTATTTCGATGCTATCATAAAACTTGATCAATTTCAATAGATTCTTTAATGGAAATATCTATATTACAGTTATTTTTCACTGCAGAGCTGATTTTAATCTGAGAAATTCAATTTCAAAAACAATCCAGTTGATCGTGCTAGGCATAAGAACACTAAATTAATAACAATTAAATTATTTTAAATACTTGTTTTATTTTAAATTTTCTATTTTTATGTACTGTAATGTAAAAAACTGTTTATCCTTTATTATTATTGTTTGCATTTCGAAACTATCATAAATTCGACAATTCAATTGATTCTTCTTGGAAATACATATATCGCAACTATTTTTCACTGCCAGAAACAAATCCGAACTGATTTTAGGCTGAGAAATTCAATTTCAAAAAACAAACAAGATGCAAGAAACAGCATACTAGGCACAAAAACATTAAATTCCATTTGGGGAAAACAACAATATTTGTGATTTTCTACACCAGACCAAGATATCGGTTTCGAATTCATTATTTCTTCGATATGCGAAAGAGAAAGAAGGTGAAGGAAGTAAGTTTTTTTGATGCCCACTGGCGACACTGCCATCCGCCCTTTACTCTACCCCCAAAAGGTTCTTCGATCGGTCGCGGCCGCCCTTCGATCACTGGCGCCCTCACCCCAGTCTCGGGCACGGATTCGTTTGGGTCGGCCGCGAACATTTTCTCTCTTACAAACACGGCTAGGATGTGAGAAGGTGCCCCGGAACATGCACAGCGAAGAATTGAAAAGAACAAAGCGCCCCAAGATGCTCGGGCCGCTCCCTAATGGAGGGCATCTCACGCCCTCCCGGAAAGAGAATCCCAACTTCTTGGTCTACAAGAAGGGTGAGTTTGTTTTTTGCAGTTTGTTAGCATTCTTTTTTGTTTTGTTCGACTGAGTTGCATTATTAAATGTAAACAATGCATAGTAATAAGGATTGTTTATCTTTTTTTTGGAAATCAATAATAGTGGTTTCATTTACTATACTTTTAAAGCAAATATTTTTAACATGAAATTCAATAGACAACTTGTTTCATATGAGTTTGCATTTTCCTTTTTTGTTCGACTGAGTTGCATCATTAAATGTAAGAAATTTATAGTGATAAGGATTGTTTATCTTTATCTTTTTTTTTTTTTTGGAAATCAATAATAATGTTTTAGTAATAATTACCATGCTTTTTAAAGCAAATCTTTTTAGTTAGCATGCAGCTCAGTTGACAACTTGTTTTATATTTTGCTTGCATTTTTTCTTTTTTGATTCGACTTAGTTGTATTATTAATTCATAAGTGATAAGTATAAAACAATTCATAGGATAGCGGATTGTTTATCTTTTCTGGTAATCAATAATAACGGTTTAGTGACAATTACAAATCATTTTAGTTAATATGAAGGTCAATTGACAACTTGTTTCATATGAGTTTGCATTTTCCTTTTTTGTTCGGCTGAGTTGTATTATCAAATGTAAACAATTCATAGTGATAAAGATTATTTATCTTTTTTGAAAAAAATAGTAATGGTCTAGTAACAAGTACTGTACTTTTAAAGCAAATCTTTTAGTTTACATGAAGGTTAGTTGACAACTTGTTTTATGTTTGCATTTTTTTTTGTTCGGCTGAGTTGTATTATTAAATGTAAACAATTCATAATGATAAGGATTGTTTATCTTTTTTTGGAAATCAATAAAAATGGTTTAGTGACTATTACTATACTTTTAAAGCGAATCTTTTTAGTTTACTTGAAGGTCAGTTGACAAATTGTTTTATATAAATATGTATTTTTATTTTTCATTTGAGTGAGTTGCAAATAGTTACTTTAATACCATAGCAAAATAATGTTGATTTTCATCTTTTGTGGAAATTAATGATGATTTAAATATAACGTTACATACAATACGAAAATAATATGGGAATAACTTTTAAAATCAAACTTTTTTTTAAGAGATGATTTTTTGTCTTAAATAAATTTCGGTTAATATCTAGACTAGTATAAATTGAAATCTTTCTTTTATCTATGATTGCAATGTTTTTATAAGTTAATTAACAATTAGCAAATCCTACTGCTTTAACTTATTTATAACTCTTGTTAATAAATAAAAAGATTAAGCTAACGTTTCATGTAGTCCATAATTTTATGAAATTATTTTTTGGATTATCGGATATTCACTATTCATGGATTTCTGAGAAACGAACATTGTGAAATTCATTCTTATTAATTATTTACCTAAAATAAATCAAAACTTTTTTTTCTCTCCTTTGAAATAGTTAATTATTTTGTTGAATTAAACCTCATATCATAAGCATTCAAAGTTTATCAGCATACAAATATTAATGTAAACTTCTCACTAAACAAAGAAAAAAGTTAATATTAGTGTGCGTGTATAGATCCAATTTGATAAAATGCATTAAGTTGTAAAGTTAGAGTACATAAACTAACTTTACGTAAATTGTTACTTGTCTTTTGCATATAAAGTATCTACCCTAAAGTATCATTTTATAGACTAATGTAAATTTCTGGAATTAGAAATAATTAATAATTCAAAATTACTATTTTTCAATTTTTATTTCTAGTTTCATAAGATTGATTTTGTTGACAAGTTTAACTGATTATTTCATTTTTTAATATACAATAGATATATTTGGTTTCGGATGCAATAGATATACAGTAGATATGTTTCGCTTATATGTACCGTATAATTTGTTTTTTAATATACAACACTTATTTAGATTCGATTAATTAAAAAAGAATAATTTGATAATAAAATTTTTGCTCTTTATAAGATGCTTTTTAATTTAACTATAACCGAAATGTTCACTATTTGAAGCCATATGAAAATAGATTAATTATTTTAAAAATATTAAAATAATTAAAAAAAAAAATGAAATATTTCTTTTGAAGAACATTATATTTTGTGATTATTTTTAAAAAGTTTTAATTAGGCTAATCGTTTACAAAGTTTACGACGAATATTTAGGATTAATTATTATTTATTATTAATTAATGATGATTAAATTAATGGGTACTTACGTATTAACGCTACCTTGGCTACAGATTTGGCGGTTTTTAAGTGGCGCCAATCTAACAGCTACAGATTTGCTGATTTTTGACGCCATTTTTTATTGCTACGAAAATGCCTGTCGGCTTTTTCCACTGAAATCAGTTTGACTACTTTGTGTTTAAATAAAGTGTTTTGAATTTTGAAAGCGTTTTAAGTTTAAATGAAGTGTTTTATTATTTGGAACAAAAATTTTAAGTGTAGATTGGCACCACTTAAAAACCGCCAAATCTGTAGCTGCGGTTGGCGTTCAAAAAGATAAGTGCGTGCGCGTGCAAACAACAAGATTGCTCTTTATTGGCGCAACTGTAGCCAAGGTAGCGTTAATACGTAAGTACCAATTAGGATTAATAATTAATGATTAATTATTATATTTAGGATTATATTAAAGATTTGTTTATATTATTTTTTTACAAATTTAATGATTAAATATAAAAAGGAAAATATTCTGGAAGTATTGACAATGGTTTTGAAATATTCAAAAACTGTTTGTCACATACAAATATAGTTAATAAAAAAAGTGGATGTTTCATTTTCTTGTTCTGTGATAACGTAGGAAGAAGCATCAGCTGCATCTAAATAGTTTGTATCTAATGGTAATAATTTGTATCTGATGCTAATAATTTGTCCTTAAGTTTTGTTAATGTTTATTTTTATCGATTCGTGGCACGAAGGTAATGTACTGGAAGTATTGGGATCAAATGCATTACTCCATGTGATGCAATAAGTACTTTCGTAACTCGATAAGGATCATTATAAATTGTAGGGTTATCTGTCACTAATATAGTAGGTGCTTTCATTGTTTTTTCTGCATGCAAATACATTGCAACAACTCCTCATGAAATCATTCTCCCAACACCATACTTCAAGGAAGTATTCATGATGGTATATATAAATGGCATACGAAGTATATGTGTTTATTTAAATACTTTGCAACAATTCCATAATTCTCCCGACACCATCCTTCAGGGAAGTGTTCATGATGGCATATATAAATGGAATAGGAAGCATATATATTTACTTAAATACTTTGCAACAACTCATCATAAAACAATTCTTCCATCACCATCCGCCAGGGAAGTGTTTTCGATGGCACATATATATGGAATATGAAGTATATGTTTACTTTGTAACAACTCCTCATAAAATAATTCTCCCCAAACCATACTTCAGTGAAGTGTTCATGGCTCATATAAATAGAATATGAAGTATATATTTACTTATTTTTTATTAACTTTTTGGTCTTTTATTAGTTTTATTTTTGTAATTATCAAATTAAAAAAATTCGTTTTAATACATTGAATTTAAATACGAATATCTCATACATCACAGGGCAGATATAACGTATTTTCGTATAGGAAAACATTTTTTTTAACACTGTAAAATGAATTATTTTTGCATATTTTTCTGCTAGATTGAAATATTTTATTTATGAAATGCTTGTGATAAAGAGTATCTGACATTTTAAACAATTTGTTTGAAATCTTTATCATTCAGAGTTTTCAAATTTTTAGCTCAACCTCATTTCAAAAGAAACTGTATTTTTCTTCCTTTCTTAATATTGAATTCTCATGTTTACCGTATATTTCCATAAGATTATTTTAAGAAATTCTTTTGTGTATATAAATTTAGCGCTCCATTCGAAATTCATGAATCCAATTACAATACGCTTCTCGGTATATGCAGAAAGATGACTTTTGCAAAAGATTTATCGTAAAGTTTAGGTCTCCAGCTAATTCAAATGCGGTGTATTTTTTTTCTTCTTTTTTTTCAATTTGAAAAAAAAAAATATATTGCAAAACTGATCCTTATAAAGCATAATATTAAAATGCCTATTTGAGATCTTTTTTTATTCAAGATGGTTTTATTTTTATTCCCTATAATTTGTTTTTTTTTTTCTACCTGGAGGTCAGAAAACTTATGCTGAAATGCATGCATGAATATTTTTCTGTGTTATGTTCATCATATTGAAACTCATTTTAATAAGATTTAATCCAAAAGAGCTCTATCAAAAATTGCATGCAGTAAATATCTTGGCGTGGTTACTTTGACTTTTTTAGAAATAAATTCATTATACATTTATACTTACGTATCGTTTTAAAGACACTAAAATACATTAAAATATTTCGAACAATGTAAAATGTGTTTTTAAACCGAGCATTTTTTTTTGTGTATTTTAGCAAGCTAAAATTATTTTAAAGGTCATTCTTTGTAATACAACTCACTTTTTATGGCAATTTTGTTTCATAAAAAGGTTGCCCATGTATATGCATTGACACGCAAAACTTAACTATGTAAATTTTAAGCAGACATACATAAATGTTTTTTCTTTGCGTTCAAAATGTTTAATATCTTTTAGTTTAAAGGTAATTCTTATGAAAATATCAGCAATAGGATATAACAGATGATGTATGCTCAGTGCAAGAATACAATAGACACGGACGAAAGGTACCTTTCAAAACATTATCTGCAATTTCAAATGAGTTCGTATGTGTAATATGGCTTGAAGAAATAATATGAATGATTTAGACAAGGTAAAAGAATCGACAGGTTTGAGGACGGGTGTAGTGTGACAAACGTAGCCCAAATGATTCAAATGTGCTTTCACGAGATTGGTAAATTTCCAAACCACTTGTGCAAGTGGTAGAAAGGCTGGCGGTTGTCGATCAAGAAACACAACACCACTGGTCCATGAGTTGGAAAATATTAATCTTGAAATATTGATTTCTGAAAGACTGAGTTGCAAATAGCTATATTAAAGGACAATCGAAGACGTTAGCTGTGACATTTGAATTGTTAATTGCAAACATTAACTAAATCATTTGTCAACTGACAGTTTGCAATTCACGTCAAAGTATGCTATTTGAGAAGTCAAGGAATTAATCTTTGTATGGAAACTTTAGATAGTGAAAAGAAATTTTAAATACGTAAAATAATTATATTGTTTTTTTTTTAGAAAAATACAAATTATCTTGGCAATCTAATGTTAAGTTCACGTTTCTTTAAAAAGTTCTTGTTTTATTTTCCCAAATAAAGTTTTATACATTTAGTCATCGTATAAATTCAGTATTGTAAATGGAATTTTTTTTTATCGGGCATAACCAATTTACCTACGGGATATTATTTACTATAGATATGATATATTTCTAGTATATTAAAATTTAACTGATTATAAAAAAAATTTTGCTTGAGTATGGCTGTTACTAAAATCTCGAAAAAAAAGATAAATACTTCCGTGGAGAACTGGAGAGCACGTATTATTTTAAACTTACCAATGCAAATTAATAAAAAACTACGAAATTAAAAAAATACATTTTTCTTTAACAGTCTAAAATTTTTTAAGCGTATTTTTCATGAGATTAAATTGTCATCTTTTTTAATGCAATTAAGATTCAGCTTCTATTAACGCGATTATTAGGCTTGAAGGTTTAAGATTGATCGGAGTCACCACTTATTAAAAATTAAGAAATATATAAATAAATCTTAAAATGTTGTTGTATTTGTAAAATTATGTAACCTACGGAATGTTTTCATAATTTTTACGATAGGTGAACCTCGGAAATAATAGAGCCGAGGTTAGATATGAATATATTTATTTTAAGGAACTTTTGCTGTATTTTTAAATACAAGTTCACTGAATTGAAAAGACATTATATAGTATATTGTAGTTGCAGGTTGTGCAGCTGGATAATAACTAGATATGGTGGGATTGAGACGTGTGACACAGGTTTAAAATTCACAGCTTTATTGACACACACACACACCACACGCATACAATTAACGACAAACAATATTTAATGCATTTAAAGATGTATACTTATAGATTTCTGGAAGGATTCCATTTCTAAGCCGAAAACCCGATACTAAGGTATGTGCGCGATGCTCAAAATATACTCCTTCGGGTGAGAGTCTGTAGGCCAACTGACAATTTCTCCTGAACGCTTTGGGGGCCCTTTCCCCAATGCGTAGGTGGAAGCATGGTTACAATATCATATTTTGAAGCCCCAATTGTGAATGAACACATCCAGGAGAACAACCGGAGGATTCGCAATTTCTGTCATCTTTTAAAGCTCGACCTCAACATAATGACTTTTCGACCAACGTATTTATCATGCTTTTTTTCCCGATTTAGTTAGTTTCTTGTCTGCTCCGAGACTTGTCGAATTTCAAATTGAGATCCTCTTGTGCATATGGAAACCCAACTTATTTTCCTAGAGCCAACACCAACTTGCTATTCTTATCCCCTTGAATAATTTGATTCTTTCAAAAGATTTTACATTGAATGCTTTCAAAAGTATCCCTAACTTAGAAACAGGGTTTAAATCGGAAAAGGTCACAAATATCTTATTTTGAAGCCCCAATTTTTGAAACTAAAAACTGATAAATAAGTTTTTCTTTTAGATAAGTGAGAAATAATGCTTAGAAATAATGAATTACAGCTAAGAAAGAACTATAATTCTACCTCTAGCTAAAGCTATTCATGAATTGATATTTTTTTTTTTTAATATATATAATGATAGTAAATACTTTGGTAGTATTTAGAGAAAAAAAAACATAAATTTATTCATATATTCTGGACAATTATGTTTATTAAGACAACAACAGTTTATGTTTATTACAAAATAACAAGTACACATTTTACAAGTAAACACAAATTATTTTACTTGAATTGTTATTGAAATATATTTTTATTTATAAAAGTTCTGAGAAAATTGGGTTAATATTTTTTACTTATTAATTTTATTCATTATATTAAAATTTATCGTAGTGAATAAATTAATGAGTTGATTTTTATAAAAAAAAAAAATATTAATATTTTTAAATTTTTTAATAAACTTAGTTATATTCTATTGAAAATTCAAACTCGTGTTATTTAGTTCTTGAAAAATGGAAATAGTGCTATTTATCTAAACTTCATATAGCAATTCTAATATTTATAAGCACATAAATTTTTTGAATTTTTTTCAGTAGATTTATTTAGCATGATTGGTTTAACACAGCAGTTTGATAGCTTTTCAATGGATAATTCAGAATAGCTTAATTTATTCAATAATTTTATGAAAGCTATTTAAATTTCCTTTGTTTTGAATAAAGGGTTTTCGGTTAAAATTTAATATCTTTTTTTTCTGAAGAAATTTATTTTCATAACGTTAAATGCCTTGAATAAAATAATAGGTACTTATAGTATAACACTAGATAGAGCCTGTGATGAAGCTCTATGACAGCATGAACAAGCAATGTGTAGTAGGGTTCAGGTTAGAAGGTGCTGAAAGTTTCAGCTATAGTCACTGCTTTCAACCATAAGTCTCGGAAGATATTCTTCTGCCTTCATCATCAATCGATCAGCGTTCGTGGTATAAATAAATGGGGAACATGAGATTTGATTTCTATCTTTTATAAAAAGTAGGAACAAATACACTTCATTTTCTAGAGAATAAAAACCTTTATATGTATATATATATATTCCTACAAATGGAGAGTTGATTTAGTTTATTTGTAAGTTCAATATAAATTGAAAGGGAAATATTGTAACAAATAAGCATTTAAATAAAAACATAATAAAACTATTAGCATGATAAATAATTCCTGACTTCAATCTAACTGAAAAGATGCAGAATAATCGAAAAAACGTTATTTTCTTTTATCATTACAATAATTTGGTTTTACAAATTTTTATTTGAGAAAGTTGATGAAAATCTAAACCCAAAGATGTAATTTTACAGGATTTCAAATGTTAAACTAAAAAAAAAGAATTAATCAAATCAAAATTTCTTTTCGAATTTGAGGAATAAGATGCATAATTTGTAAATAAAATGGCTCAATATATTCTTTGTTTATTTTAGAAACTCTAGTAACTAAACTTATCTAAAAATTGTTTTTAGCTTAAACTCTGTAATCGAATTATATCACTCCGTAGAATGATGGTACTATTTCAGGTTGTCATTTCTTAAAGCAAATCTTTGTTTGAAAATATGTTGGAGGCAGCTAACATATATCGGATATAAATCCTTTTATATTGAATGACATGTTTTTTAAAAAATTTTACAGCAAATAAAAGCATGACAATACCAGAATTCCTGAAAGTTTATAGAAAAAACATTCAATTACAGTGATATTTCTTGCTTTTTTTGAGAAATTTTAGAAAAGATTTTTTTGAGATAGTTTTGTAGATATTTAGGAAGAAAGAAAAGGAGATTAAAAAGTGTTACGAATTAACCATAATACTCTATAATAATAATAATTTACTCTAATAATTCTAGCAATAATTATATTATATTATATTAATTATAATTATTAATAATTTTGTATAATATTGTTGATTTGGTTTAAATTTGTAACTAAGCAATGCAAAATGTTCATTTCCATTTTTCTATAAAAGGTGAATAATTTTTAACTTAAAAGTTTAACAAAATTCGTAAAACGGGTTTTTGATATGGTAATATAATGTTTGATTTGGAAACAAAAATTTCAAAAGAGTAATACAAAAAAATAGCCTTCAATTAATAAAATGAATGGCAGATTCTTAAAACCAGAGTTTATAATATAATCTATTAATCCTTATTTTCTGTTGCAACTTCGTAATTTTCATCGGTTTTTTTTTTTCATAACCATGAATGTTCTCTTGGGTTTTTTATCCCAGCACGTAGACATGGATTGCAACTCAATAAGTAGAGTTTATTAATCTCTAATAAAACCATTATTTCTTATGGTTCTTCCACTTTCTCAATAAGAAGTGAGTCTGTAGTAGCATGGGGACGTAAAGGATGAAACAATAGGAAAGATTTAATACTTACAATTATTGAACATTGATTAAATGTAATTGTGGACCATCACATTCACGTGTCTATTTACTTCTCTTCAAGATTTGGTACTTTAAACTGTAGGTCCCGGTCTGTTTAACCCTCATGTACACAAGATGACCGTAGATCAAGATTTGGAGTACTTCCATATACTGGCATGAAGGCGGAGTTCGAATTTTTGTCTTTTTAAATCAATTACAACAATAGAGACAGATAATATGTTCACTGTCCCATGATTTATTATTGAGAAGTCTTTAGATTTTTATTTTTACTTGTGGTCCAGAAGTAAGGATTTGCCTTCAAATTATAGAAAGAATCTTTAATTTAATCTCAGATTATTTAATTATTATATATATTAGTATTAATCTATTTTAATCAACAGAATAGAGGTAACACTAAATAACTTTCTTTTAAGACATTGTTTGTAATAATTTCTATTTAAAACTTAAAAATATATACTGCTATGTATGTAAGTGTAAATATAATAAAGAAGGCATAAATCTATAGCAGCTGAAATTGCTGACGACAGTTGAATTTCGATGTGTTAAATAAGCTATTGATGTTATCAATGGATGAGTTAATAAATAAGGAGATCTAGACTTACAGCGCTAATATTATATATACTCTTACATCATATAAAATTAACAACCACTTCAGAAATTTAATTGAATATTCTTTATCATTTATGTATTAATACAAATTTATTTTTATAATAGGATTATTATAATTAAGAGTTCATATTATTTTATTAAGGAATTGTACTTAAGGGTACTAGATCTAAATATTTTTCAGGCAAACTATTCTCGAAAATATCAGATAAACATAACCGAAGGTGTGATATATTTTAAATAAACTTCAATATAAGAAGAAATTCGATCTGAGCTAGGAACGAAATCGACAGTATATTTTGCTTCTGTGATTTTTCTTGCCCTCTGGGAAAATAACGTTATTTACATTAAAAATTGAATAACTTTGGTGAGAAATGTCATGACCTTATATCGATTTCAGGTCAATTTAAACAAAACAAAATATTTTTTTGAGGAAAACTGTTCGAAGAGGAATAAGATGACATGAAATGAGAATAATTTTTTTTTTCCTATTGCGATTAGATAAATCGAACATGAAAAATAAAAAAATAATATTTCCTGCTCATGAAATTTAAAAAAATAATTTAAAAAAAAATTTCGAGCAGATAGTAGCTGGAATTTTTAAATGAAAAATATTATCATTGCATTATATTATGTGTTCATCGTGGCTGTGAATTATTTTTACATTATTTTGGTGGAAAACTATATTTATAATATATATACAGTTATTTAACTATCCTATATTCTAATGTTTAACTTTTTGGTGTGTGAATTTAATGCTAAGAAAATAGTTTTCTCGTAATTTTAAATCTTAAATAAAAACATTTAAAAAAATTCTGTTTCAGCTAATATATTGTTGTCATCATTTGATGTTTAGTTTGACTTGCCACTCTACGGTCATTTTGTGCCCAGTTTGTGCTAATTAAAGCATTACGTACAATTTAAGGTGGGTTCTGAACCACTAACAAACATTAGTGCCACCGACAGGATCCAAACCTAGTGCCTGCAAGTATCAAAGGCCAGAGTGCTAGTCAATTGTCCATCAGGCCACCATTTGATGTTTAGAATAAATAATTCAAGGAAATAAATTAGAGGGGAATAAATTGTGATTGCCTCGAACAAATTCAATTAAAATTTTCACTTAGTACCTATTTTGCTGTTATAGTTGTAACTCGGTTGGCTTGAAATTTCGAGCAGACCACTGATGAGATACGTGGAAATTCGAAAGTTCTTTTAGGGACAAAACTGATGTCACATATTATATGCGAAATAAATCCGTAGAGCTCCCAACGAGTAGTTTTAATACTTCATACAAACTGTCATAACTACCATCAAGTCTCTTTGTTTCTGAAAGCAGGATCACAGAGGATGGTATTGGCGAATCCTTATCTGTGCCTTTCTGTATCCTAGCTACACATGCTACTATTAGCTACATTAGTTATTTTTAGAATTATAGAATCACACAACATGGCGGTCCATTATTTGGTTGGTTGCATCTATTTTTATCTTTTAAGATAAAAAAAAAAAAAAAGTAACAGGTGCTATATGTCATCGTTTTATATTTATTTCAGATCAATTTAAACAAATTTTTTGTGGAAACGCTGTTCAAAGAGGAATAAAATGGCATAAAATGTGAATCATTTTCTTCTGTTTCGATTAGGTAAATCGAATACAAAAATAAAAAATCATATTTTTTTTATAAGAACTATAGATAGTTTAATAAAAAAATTTTCTCGTATTTAAATACCAATTTAAAAAACCAATATTTTTGCTGTGTCAGTTTAATTCTAGGAAAATAGTTTCGCTATAATTTTTTTGCTCTTTTAGTAAAAAAATGAACTTGAAAAAACTAATATATTTTTAATATACACATTTTTTTTATCGTATATAAAGATTTTTCTTTTAATTATTGCAATACCTTCATTTGTCAGTATTATTCATTCAAATTTTACTAACACATATTAATTAACGCATTAAAGTTTTATATATCTAATACTTAGTTATAATTATAACAACAAGTAATGTAAATTTTTTTGCTAGTCTAGTTTCCTTTGAATTACAGAGCTATTAACTACTTTAACCCATCATTAAACAACATAATTTCATAAGAAATTCAATCTTTAGTTTGAAATTAAACATTTACCTTTTATAGATTCCTCGCATTTCATTACTGTTTTTATTCAGTTATGCAGTTGAGTTATAATGTATTTTCTTTACAAAATAAACAAGAACTCGTTTCCCAGACCAATATTTCTTTTTCGTACATAAATATTTTCTTTTTAATTATTGTAATGCCTTCATTTTTCAGTATTATAAATTCAAATTTTACTAACATATATTAATTAATGCAATAAAGTTTTATATATCTAATACTTAATTATAATTATAACAACAATCAATGAAAATTTTTGCCAATCCATTTGGTTAATTTCCTTTGAATTGCAGAGCTATTAACTATTTTATCCCATCATTAAAGCTTATTTTCATAAGAAACTCAATCTTTAGTTTGAAACTAAACATTTACCTTTATAGATTCATCGCATTTCCTTACTGTTTTTATTCAGTTATGCAGCTGAGTTATAATGCCTTTTCTTTATAAAGTAAACAACTCATTTCCCAAACCAATATTTCTTTTCTAGCTCACAATGTGAAGTAAGAAATTGATTTTCCAATCAATGGAGTGAGAAACATAATAAACATCGGAAGTATTATATTTAGATGGAAAGTTTTCTGGGGAAAGTCTTTATCGTTTTCCTGATTTCTACAGCCATGAAATTTCCCCCCCAGAAAACAGATCGATAGCTTCATCGTGAATTTAATCCCAAATTTATGCATGAGTTAACAAATTGAAAGAATTTTTCGACTTGCCCTTGGGAACTTACCACACTCTGGGTAACGGAAACAAACCAAGATATTCTCATAAATGAGAAACGCTTTCTCATTAATAACTTTCCGGTGCATCTTGCGCAGTTATAATAACTGTTTTATTTGAAAAATTTTCAGTTACATTGTAATAGTCTCGAAGAAAACTAGATTAAGGAGTTCTTAAGTAAAAAAGAACTTAAATCTAAATTAAGAAGTATAACTTAGCATTTCAGTTTTTTTTTATTTTCATTTCTCTAATTAAGTATATAGAACACATATACAAATACATTTATCATCAATTTAAAAGAAGAAATCAGATGGTTAAATATTTCTAAATGAACATCGACATATATTTGTATTTTTTAAATCTGATACAGTTACAATAATTGTTTTATTTGAAAATGTTTCAGTCATGTTGTAATAATCTTCAAGAAAATACCAATAAGGGTTCTTAAATAAAAAGAAGTTAAAGCCAAATTAAGAATCAATTTTTTATTTTCATTTCTCTAAGTTTATGGAAAATATGTATAAAAATACATTTATAATCAATTTCAAAAATGAAATCTGATAGTTAAGTAAATAAGCAAGATAAAAAAGTATGGTTAAAGTTAAGTACAGATAAAAAAGAAAATATTTAAAATTATAAGAACAGGGATTTATATTTCTAAATGAATATCTACATATGTCTATATTTTTTTAAATCTTGTACGGTTATAATAACTGTTATATTTGGAAACTTTCAGTTACATTGTAATAATCTTCAAGAAAACGGGGTTCTTAAGTAAAAAGAAGTTACAGCCAAATTAAAGAAGTTCTATTTCAGCTTTTTATTTTTCCTTTCTTTAATTAAGTTTATGGAAAACACATATAAAAATACATTTATAATCAATTTAAAAGAAGAAATCAGATGGTCAAATGATACAGATAAAAAAGAAAATATTTAAAATTATAAATACATGGTAAATTTATGTTTCTAAATGAACATCTACATACATATATCTATATTTTTTTAAATCTTGTACAACTATAATAACTGTTTTATTTGAAAATTTTTCAGTTACATTGTAATAATCTTGAAGAAAAATCCATATATTCCATTCTTAAGTATAAAGAAGTTAAAAAGCCAAATTAAGAAGTTTTATTTCAGCTTTTTTTATTTTCATTTCTCTCATTAAGTTTATGGAAAACATATATAAAAATACATTTAAAATCAATTTAAAAGAAGAAATCAGATGGTTAAGTAATATCTCTATATGTATATATTTTTAACATTTTTTTACAAAATTACTTGACGAGAAAATTTCTGTTAAGTTTCTTTCTATATTTTTGATACATAGTTAAAATGATTTTTATGAACTACATGTAGTTTAATAAACACAATATTTCTCAAATTTCAATGCAAATATTAAAATTATTCAAAAATTATTCAAATATAAATTATTAAAATTATTAAATTATATTCTTTTAAAATTATTTATTGATTTTATTATTATAGTTAGGTACTTATTATTGCAATAATTCAGTAAAATAAAAGAAAAACATCTTTTGAGAAAATATGCCATAAAATCAAAAAATGCTGTGTGTTAAAATTGAAAACACGTGAATAAATATAATTTCATTGAAATTAGAATATTCACAGAATTCATAGAGAAAAAAATGTACAACAAATAAATAAAATGAATGAATCAGCGAATGAATAAATAATTTTAAAAATGATCTTCTATATTGATGTTTTTTTTCAAGCAATTATTCATTAAATCATCATTTGTTCAAAAAAAAAAATTTGTTAACAGAAAATTTTATTATTTTAAAAATATTTTTTTGTTATTTTATTGCAAAAATCGAGTTTTCTTATTTCTGATTTTCAAAATTTATCAGTTTCATATTGTACAATTTTAAAAACGTTTTAGTTAAAAGTAATGTTTCTAAATATGTAGTGACATAATATCTATATATAATTTCATAAATTATTATTTGTAGTTAATAAAGAAGACTTTACATATATTATATATTTTAATGTTCAATGAAACAAAAATATTACAGGATCATAAATTAACTTACGATTTGCAAATATGTAAATGTACAATAAACAATATTTATCTACATATAAACAATATTTTATGCTAATAAATATTTTATACATCGCAATAAAATTTTGTATGCTCTCATACAAAATTTTATTGCGATGTATATAAAATATTTATTAGCATAAAATATTGTTATATACATCACAATAAAATATATACATCACAATAAAACTTTGTATGAATTATTTTAATGTATCTAAGTGTATTTTATTGCTTTGCTTTATTTAAATTTTCAAGTTTTCATATTTTATTATTTTATATATGATGACTTATTGCGAAACTAAAGATATTAAATATGCTTATTTACATAACAAATGAGCTTACAAACTGCAATTATAATCATAAGAAATATACAATTTTTATAAATTACTGCTTTATTCATTCATCAATCAAGCTATATCCCTACAAAAATTTCCCTTCTTTTTCAAATCACTGCTTCTTTATAAAAAATTTGATCATTAGACTTTTTTGTTTTGTTTCCTTCCTGGTTACCATGGCAACGATAATACCCTGACAAGCGCTGTGTATGGTAAGTTAAAACAGGTGTCAGTTGAAGCTGAAGAAAATAATAATATGTAGTGACAGTGGGACATTGTCATTTAAAAGGGTATTTTAATGAACCTATTTGGAAACGTGTTGACAAGAGAATTTATTTGTTGAAAATAAAATGTCAGCTTTGGATTCTATTAACTTTGGATTATTTTGGTTAAAAAATTATTGAATGGAGATATATATTTAGTTAAATAAGAAACATTTTTCCTTAAGTTAATCAAAAAAATTAATTTACAATTTAAAGCGAATTAATTTTATCTCTATATATACAAGTTTATTTAAAATTTATGAGTAATTATAGTTATATTTGTATATTATTATATTTGCTTGAAAAATTATCTTACCTGTATATACTATGTTTCTATACTATGTTTCTATACTATACTATACTATACTATACTATCTTTTTAATACTATAAATCTTCATCTTACTAGACAGTTAATAATTTTTAACAAAATTTGGTTGCGTTGAAAATTTAATTTCGTTGAAAATTAAACTAAATTAACATATTTTTATTTAACTTTTAATAAAAAATTAATTTTTAATATTAAAATTTATATTCTATATCTTCATACATAAATAAATAATTTCAGCAAATTTAGATCCAAAAGAATAGTTCCAGATGCAAAAAACATAAACACAAATTTATTGCTCCAATATTTAAGTAATAATAGTTTTCTAGCATAGAAAATAAGTGTTTATAATTTTAGATGTTTATGATGTTCTTACATAAGAATATTTATATCTTCTTAATCATATTTTCAATCGCTGAAATAAATATCATGAAAAATAAAAATAAATATTCAGTAAGAATTTAAATAGAATAACAACTTTATTAATTTTTCTGTAATTAAACATAAACAAGTAATATAAAAAAATTTGTTTTTAATGTCAATTCACACTTTTTTTTTTTCACTATATTGCAGAAAGTCCTTTATAAATAATTTTCATTCATTTTTTAATTTTATCTGGCTCCCGCTATTGGTAGATATATGCAACTTAAATCTAAAAAACTAAAATTAATTACTGAATTAATATTAGAAAAAACAGTATTAACATCAAGTATCATCCACTGCAAGTTCAAAAGAAAATGTATTTGAATTTGAGTGGGTGAATAAAAAGTATTTTATTAACGATTGAAAATTTGAACAAGATATATATAGGGAGAGTGTGAGCTAATAGAAGGAATTGAAAAAATAAATATTCACTAACAATTTAAATAGAATAACAACTTTATTAATTTTTCTGTCATTAAACATAAATAATTAGTAAGTAAAAATACTTTAAGGAAATTTAAGATCTTATAGTCATTTAAAATATTCATTAAAGTTCTGGCCCTCTTTGTTCCCAAATTAATTGAGTTTGGTCCAACCTAATCGAACATGGCCGGAATTCAGTTACTCCTATGAAGAATTATTACAGAAATGAAGTAATACTTAGTAAAAAAAAATGTAATACGTGACAAAGTAATAATTTAGTTTTTAAAAGTCAAAATATTTTAAAATTATAAAGGTAAAGAATTATAGAGTAGCATTATAGCAAAAAATATTTTCAGGATAAAATAATTGTATTAAAAAACGGAATTTATATTAAAAAAAAAAAAAATTTATTACTAATTTTTTAAATATATTTTCATAATTCATATCCTTGAAAAAATAGTTTGGGTCTAAAATTACGTATATCTTGCTTTAGCATTACATTTTCCTCTTTCATAAAAAGAATATAATTAGACAATTTAAAATGATTTTTTTATAAAAAAGAAGTTATTAAATTTTTTTTATAGTTTTAATGTTTAAAAATGTTTTATATTACAGGCAAAAGGGCGGAGGCAATAATAATGATGATCTAAATAGTATTGTTCGGAATATATCGAAAGAATACTAATGGGAATTTTTCCCATACAAGATTAGACAACATTTAAGTTCACACCTGTACTGTATTAAAATTTCAGATGCAACCGCCAAATTTTTAAATTTGGCACTGCTTTAAGAATAGTTGAATAATAACAAACATCATAGTGTAAAAAAATGACGTTCAAAAATATTTCTTATAAAAAAATTTTGAAATTTGAGTCAGGAAGCAATAAAGAATATTATTAATTAGTTGAAATGAAGTACAGAATCATAATGGTTTAATCAGTTAGAGTATCAGCAGGAATTGGATCATCACTAAATTTTCTCAAATAAAATTTTTATTATTAAAATTCATTAAATATTTTTGTTTTATGATTCTTTCCTGCTGTTTTATAAATACTTTCTTCCTGACTTTTTGTGTTTGGCGCGACATGGCCAAATCTGATTCTTGTGCCATAACGAACTAGGGATTGCAATATCGGACCAAAAGTTCAATATCGGCATTCGGTATTTTTAGATCTTAATATCGGGATACCGGTTTTAATACTGGTAGTAGAAATGCCATTGTAGCTGTCATTTTACTTATAATTTCATCCAAATTATCTTTTTTTTTTCAAAATTATCTAAACTCCCTGATCGCTTGAGCTTAGAAACTGTGCTTAAGTTTGTATCTTCATTGCAATTAGATTCTTTTCTTTTTAACAAATTTGTATACTGTTTCGTTTTTAAATGTGTATGGAGTTAGCTTGTACTTCCTAAATTCACTTTAATAACTCTTGAACATTTTTTTACATTGTGCCCCCATATTATTTTCATCATATAAATAATGAAACCCAACCGAAGTATTATCAACTGATTTTTTATGTTCTTTAAAGTTATTCTTATTCATTATTATGGGGTATTATTTATGCGTATATATATATAATAAATTTGAAAAATATATTGAACTCTAAATGTGAAATAGTGAACTATAATATATCTCTAATATCTGATATGCAAATAACAAACTCACCAATTTAAAAAAATATCGAAATATTACATACTTTCTTCACAACTATAACCTTGTTTTCACCGAAAAAATTTCTAGTTTTCAGATAAGAATTCTGAATAAGAATTCACAGTTAAGAATAAAATTTCACACATAAGAATTCTTTCACAGATACGAATTCTAAATTTTCTAGTAAATACCGAAAAAACGGTATTTAAACTTGTGAATGCCGGTATTACAAAATTGTACAAATGGCTCAAAATACCGGTATTCGATATCCCGGTATTGCAATCCCTACAACGAACCAACCAATCCTGACTTTTTTCTCTTTAATCTTGACTTTCTCTCTTTTGTATATTTGTAATCTTTGGCTAGTCTGGATATGACTTTTTAATGTTCTTCAGCCATTGTAACATTTACAGAGCACGTTTTATGTCAGCTAAAAATATTTTTAATCGGGCTAAGAATTCTTAAAGAATACATATAATTTTTAGCCACTTAATCAATATCAAATTCCGATTGTTATTGTTCTATGACAACTTATTTTTACATTAGTTACTTTATTAATATTTCAACATAAAGACATTTATAACATGGTATAACAAATAAAATTCATTAAATCCTTTTTGTTTTATGATTCTTTTTCTGCTCTTTCATAAATATTTTCTTCCTGATTATTTCTTCTCTCTTTGTGTATATATTCGTAACCTTTAGTTAGTCTCTGAATGCAACTTTTTAATATTCTTCAGCTATTGTAATAATTAAAGGGCACTAAAAATATTTTTAATCCTGCTAAGAATTCTTAAAGGATACACGTAATTTTTAACTACTTAAATAATATCAAATTCCTATTGTTATTGTTCAAGTTATATTTACAGTGGTCTTCATATTAAAATATTAATAAAGTAACATTTATAATATGGTATAAAAGTGTCATTATATTGTGCATAATTTATTTAAGATATTAAAAGGAACTAGGACTCAGTACTTTTCTATTTCACCAAGCTGAAAATTTTTTTTAAATTTCAGACTACTTGCTTCTATTTTAACGTACAGTTTTTCGAAGATATTTAACTCGACATTTAATTAAGGACTTTAGGGGGATTACAATTTATGGGTTAAATAAAAAAATTCCTCTGTACTTCAATTGGATGAGTATTAATTTAAAAATAAAGTATTAGACTGTTAATATACTGTTTTAAAAATATGTGCATTACAATAGTTATCTGAATTATTAAAACATTTCCTCGATAATTCTAATTACCCTCAAGGGATATACTTTTTTTTAACAATGTCTATTTTAAGGAAAAAAATTTTCATAATTAACCAAAAAATTATAGTATAGATACATTTCTCTGATATTTAAACTTCTTTTGTCAAGAAAGGAATTATAAAACACACACGCAGAATAAGCGATCACAAATTATCAAATAGAAACTGATATTTATAGTTGTGCTAAACAAGATAGAATCAGTAATCAATGGTGGCATTGATTGCTAATGAATTATGTTATTGAATAAGGTTTTTTTTTCGTGTACATTTTACTAAATTATATAATAACAAATTATGTCTATTGATATTTTGTCTTCCTTCCAAAATCAAGAATGAAAAGTTTTTGTTTATTTGTTATAAATATGAAATGTATCTAATTTTCTAAATTATAGTTTTGATTAATCATTTGCTTATGAATATCAACAATTCAGAATATTTTTATAAGAATATCTTTATAAGAATACAATTCTTTATAAGAATATCAACAATTCATTTTTCTTTATAAGAATATTTTTAATATCAACATTTATCTTTTTTCCCATCAAATCCGTATATGAATATACCTTTATACAAATACATTTTTCTTTATAAGAATATTTTTAATATCTTAAACGTAGCCCATTCTTAAATAGTAGTGTATTGGTTTTTGCTGACGTGTAAGAAAATGAGAAGTTGATTTTCTCTAATAATGTAGATTGAAGTTACTTTGCTGAAATACGAGTAGACTTGGTGATGAGTTTGACAGTGTCTAATATTGTCTACTGATTGATTGGAATAGTTTTGTTTTTTATTTCATACGATACCCAAATGTGGAATAGCCTTCTGGTTCACACAGTATATAATATATAAAAAGCATTTACCCATCAAAAATATGTTACCCCATATAAAGTTGTAAATAAAATTAGTTGGCTCTAGTTAGATAAAAAAAAAAAAAAATTGAAATTAGACTTTAATATTTAATATCACATATAATATGATAAATAAAAAATGCATATTAATTTATCAATTAGAAGAGAGTGTAATATCATTTGATTATTGTAATTGACACCACGAAAAATATTGAATAAACATTCCTCTCTAAAACTCAAAATTTTTTAGATTATAATTTTTTCCATTGTTTAGATTTAATACTCAAAATTCACAACAGAGAATTAATTCATTAAATCTTTGTAATTATCATCTCTTACTTGCTTTAATTCGCTTATTTAAATTATTAAGGCAATAACTCTAATTAAATATTGCAGGATTATTTATTCTTGTCAAAGCCAAAAATAATCTTGTCTTCCCCATAATGGTAATTTAATTTTTACTTTGTTATGTTTTAGATTAATAATTAATATTAATTACAAGCCGTATACACTAATATCTGAAGAAAACAATTTAGATTATTACACATAAATCAACAAGTAATACCATACTTTCTTCACACAATGCTGGTAATGCGAGTCCTTCCTTCATTCCCATTTAATGTGTGCAATTATTTCGCCTTATATGAGAATCCAAGATTCAACGAAGCATGTCTTCATTCAACGCTGATCCACTTAAACTGCTCATTGCAATAATGGGATATGCCTGTCTCTTTAAGTTAGAATGGCGTAAAGTGAAGGAATTTGATTCTGAAGATTCCCCATTCATCAAGTAAATCTTTCACGGTAGAACAAAAATTTTACTTTCAACGTGGAATCGTTGCCTATGTGAATCTTGCCTTTCAAGAGTGGATTTTAGGAAACTTATTGATCAAAGATTTTAAGTTTAAATGCGTTAAGATTTGCTTTAAAGCTTCGGTTGAATTTGAACCCCCTGAGATAGAAGACAAATTAAATATATTAAACCCAATTAAATTCTAAAACTTGTTAGTATTCCTCAAAAATTGAGTTATTTTGTAATTATTTTATCTTTAATGAGGGTTAATTATTTTGTAATTTATTTTTAATTTATTTATTACTCGCGCGAATAAATAAGTCAATTAAGTTCTAAATACATGTTAGCAATCCTAAAACGATATACAAATGTGTTGAAGCTTTCTTGACCACACCGTATAATGTATAACAGCATTCAGCCCCTGAAATATGTTATCCAATATAAAGTTATAAATAAAATTAGTTTGATCTTGGTAGATAAAACAAATAATTGAAACTAGCTTTTAATATTCAATAACATATATAAAACGATAAATAAAAAAGGCTTATTAATTTAGCCATTAAAAATAAATAATATCAATTTCCTTTGATTATTGCAATTGACACCACGAAAAATATTGTACAAACATTCCTCTTTATAACTCACAATGTTTAAGATTGTAATTTTTTTCCATCATCCAGAATTAATATTCAAAATTTAGAACAGGTAATTAATTCATTAAATCTTTGTAACTGCTATCTCTTATTTGCTTTTATTCGCGTATTTAAAATATTAAGGCAATAACTCTAATTAAATTTTGCAGGATTATTTAATCTTGTCAAAGCCAATAAGAATAATAATCTTGTAATTCCATAATGATAATTTAATTTTTTACTTTGTTATGTTTTATAATTAATAATTAATATTAATTACAAACCGCATAATTACAAACCGCATAATCTCTGAAGAAAATAATTTTGATGTTCACACATAAATCAGCTAGTAATACCATACTTTCTTCATACAATGTAATAAATGCGAGTGCTTACTTTATTCCCATTTAATTGTGCAATTATCTCGCCTTATATGAGAATAGAGATACAACGAAACGTATCTTCATTCTGAAGCACTGATCCACTTAAACTGCTCATTGCTATAATGGGATATGCCTGTCTCTTTAAGTTAGATTGGCGTAAAGTGAAGGAATTTGATTCTGGAGATTCCCCATTCATCAAGTAAATCTTTCATGGTAGAACAAAAATGTTACTTTCAACGTGGAATCGTTGCTTATGTGAATCTTGCCTTTCAAGAGTAGATTTTGAGAATACTTATTGATCAAAGCTTTTAAGTTTAAATGCGTTAAGATTTGCTTTAAAGCTGCAGTTGAATTTGATTCCCTTGACATAACAGACGAATTAAAGAATTTAAAGCCAATTAAATTCTAAATATCTGTTACCATTCCTCAGAAATTGGGTCGCAGTTTTTATTTATTTTATCTTTAATGAGGGTTAATTATTTTGTAATTTATTTTTAAGATTATATAATCACTCGACAGAATATATAGGACATGAACAGCAAGAGAATAAATGGCAGGCTGAATGCATGGCATGCCTTGTGCATCTGCTTTTGATTAATGATAGTTTGTGATAAGCAGATTATGTTTTTTTCCAAGCAGTGCAGTTATTTTTTATTTACCATTGTGCTTGTTACATCAAGTTATGTACGTATACTGTACAATGAAATAGAAAGTTATTTTCAATAAAAATGTATTATTACTTGTAGAAATTGTAATTATTAGTTCTTTTACGACTTCGTTATCATTCATGAAATGATGTTAACTGTTTGAAAATAAATTTACTCTCTTATTTATATTCCTTCAGAAATATTTTTTTAAGTATTCTAATAAATTTGAATTTTTCTACAAATTCTTCAATTTCATCAAAATTCTTGAAATGGGTCTTATGCAAAGACAAAATGTTGCCCTAATAACATGTTCTATATTGTATGTGTGGTAAAGTTATTCTTATCTGTTCAAAGTGAATAAACATAATTAAAATAAAATTTATTTCTCTACTTTTACTTTGCAGCATACTTTCTGGTCTTTGTTAAGCTTCTTCTTTATCAGAGAAAATTGTGCATAACTTTTCAAGAAAATCAAACACAACTAATTCCCTTTCTTTAGAAAAAGATTATATTTCTAAAAGTTACAACTGGAAAATAAATATTCTTTTACCATTGAATTGAATAGAACAAGAGTAAAACGCACTTTAAATACTTTTCTTTAGTGTTTTATTCAAGTCAATAACACAAATTCAAAATATATATTTATATTTACTATAAAAATTTATTTATTTAAATTATATAAGATCAATTTAAATTTTAATTTTATAATAAATATTTTAACTACACAAGATTTAAAATGTTTAAACGAGGTACATAGAGGCCCTTTATAAGTTCTCGATAATTGTAAAACTATTCAAGTACTGTAATAAAAGATGTTAAAATGTAACAGTATTAATTTTTAACTTTTCTTGTTATTTATATGTTAAAGTTCTGATTATATTCCGCGAGCATCCTTCTATTTTATAAAATACACCAGTAGAACCGCGTAGTTCTAATTTTTTTATAAATTTGGCCAATCATCGACAATATGAAAGTCTTGAAAATAATCTTGATTTTTTTTTTTTTATAACGTAATATAAAGAAGTGGCAATCTGAAAGGTAATTTTAGAATAAACTTATAGAAACTTTCTTAGTAGTATAATATTAGTAATTATTTATTATTTTAGAAATAGCAATGATAAATCAAATATTCATCATCACATTAATAAAAATATTTGAATTAGAAATTTTTTTTCTATTTATATATCCTTCGAAATCATATTCTCAACTTAAATTCTTCGGAGTTTTTTTCTTTTATGCAGTTTCGAAGAAAAAAACTATTTAAAATTTATTAAAGATTACTTTGAACAAAACACCTTTTACTTTTGCAATTAGTTTATATAATTTTCAAAGTTTATTCGCGTGGGTATCTTATTAACACTTACGAAAATAAATGTTTTTTTCAGTTTTTTGTAAATCATTTACAAAATGATAAATTAAAAAAAATATATATTAATGAAAAAATGCATCGATTTATACTTAAATGATTTCTTGATATAAGAAATCACAAAGAATTCTACATGTCTAATTTCTAAACTAATGTTAATTAAAACTAATTTACACTAAGGTTAAGATTTCGGAGACAGGAGATACTCTTTTCACTATCAATCATATTAGACCGAGACCTACGGTTTAGAGTGGATTCCGAACCACTACAAACATCCACGGCGTCGAGACTCGAATTCAAAAACCTGTAACGCTTTTCAGCCAGAGAGCTAGTCGCTAGGCCATCAAGTCTCCTAAAGTTAATTAACATTACAAAATTTAAATTATTTAAAAACGTATCAAAACGTACGAAGAAATAAAAAATAATAATATTCTTTATAACAAAATTTTAAGAAAATTTAGAAATTAAATTATTATAATAACTAATATAATAAAAAATAATTACCCAAATTACGCATGAAATTTTTAGAAATTCTTAAAAAATATTTTGCTACTCCATCTAAAAACAATATAAATTTCAAAACTGAATAGAATGTTCATTTTGATTTACTTAGAATTACTTCATTTCTATTCTTTCTTTGATTATTCTTGATTAGCAAGCGCTTTATGTTCACAATCTCACTAAGAATGCAGCTATTACATGAATCTGATCCCAAAAATGTTCTTTTGTCCAAAATGCCTTTTAAATTCCATGTTTTATAAATTAAAGTTGTGAATAATAATTTCTTTTTCCTTTTGATTTCATATAAAATTAAGAATTCGCGATGTCTTACGAAATTTTTATTTATCCTTCTTAAAAGATTACACGAACAATCTCTTCAAATACATTTTCATTTGACTATATTATTTTTCAGTGGTTGGCATACGAAGACTCAAAAATTGCTAACGAAAATTTCCTTAAAGCAATTTTTAAATTCCTTTTTAAACGTTAAGGTTTGACCTAAGTTTCACTTATGCATGTGCAAAATATTTCATTTGGCACGTAAGCATGTTTAATGTATTCTTTAACTTTATGCCTTCATTTTTAATAGCTGTTAACTTTTTCCAAAATGTGATATGTATGCATGACTTTGTATATTTTGGAGAGGCTTATTGTTTAAATAAAAGGTTTAGGAGTTTAAAAATACTAAACAAAGATAGAATTTCTCATATTTACATATTAACAATACAAATAGGATTACCCGAATAGTGGCTTTGGCAACGTGCGCTGCTAGTGAGCATAAGCCCTTTTAAGACCTGAATTCTTTTATTTTACCTTTTTTTTTAAATTTTTAGTAGACATTTTTTTTTATTTCAATGGCAGATTATGAACAGTTACAGCAAAAAAACAAAAAACAGATAATACAGCAAAAAACATGCTGAAACAGAGTTAATTAATCTAACAATAATGCCAAGTTGCAGATCTTTTAGCCACTAAAAAGTGTTACCAGGTGCACCACGGGGAGGTAGATCTTCTGCGCACCCTTTTTAGTAGACATTCTCCAATAATACTAAAAAACAATTTAAATAATCTATGCTTTCCCCCTCCAAAGCAGGGGTAGCACCAGCGGGATTGCGCTTCATGTAAAAGGGTAGAGGTTAAGCTTTTTTTTCCATTGAAAAAATTTAAAAAAAGCTCACCCGTGCTATCATATGTTCTCGGGCGAAGGTTCAATCCACTGGCGGCTTTGTTGTAAGACGCTGTTTAAAAAAAACGAGGAGACTCGATAGAGTTTGTAATGTTCAACATCCTACCCCGTTCGTCGGTTTTCCTGGTTTTCCCCATCATATAGGCAAATGCATTGTCCCCCCCTAAAAAGTCCTCCCGGAAGGCACTTCCCTCCTTCTTCAGAGACGCGAAGGCAAGTCAGACTTCTACCTACGGATGCTCCGTGAAACACGGATTTATGGACTTGGTCTAGATGTTGCTGTCTACCAAGTGAGATAAGAAAAATGATAAGCTAATTTGAATATTAATTTCTCACAAATATTATATTTGATAAACTAATATATCTATTAATAACTACACATCACCTTTAAATAAGGATCCAATCAAATAGGAAGCAAGCTTGATTCCTGAACAAAATAATGTTTGAATTATTAGAGATAAATTCAATAATAAAAAAAAAAACTTTCTATTACTAAATCTGGAAAATATTATAGAAAAAATTGTTTTAGGAATGAATGGTGTATATTAATTTAAAACTTTAAAGCAATCACAAAGCATGTTCTTTGCTAATGTTGTTGAAAGGTGGTGAGGTATTGTACAGAGGTTTTCTAATTTTGATCCATTGGCAGCTTCCATGGCAGTGACTGCTTTCAAAAGATGAGAAGTCTCCTGACAACTTGGGATATTATATTAATCATATTGCCACATTATTCCAAAAAGCATTTCCTAAATTAATTCTCTCGCTGTCTTTCAATTTATCTTATTTTATATATCATTTTTATTTCAATGGCACGGCAAGTACAAGAAGAATAAAAATAGTAATAATAACAAAAATAACAAGGGAGAAAAATACAAAAGAATAAACGTCCAAAAAAAAAATGCAAAGATAACCGAAGTCATTGCCTTAAGAGTTCTCTCGCACGCCAGTAAAGCGCTGTCTCGAGTCGCCGTCAAGTACCACACATCGTTGGAGGTGGTCTCTGTTCATTGGATCTGTTGAACCACATAGGGGCAGCCAGGATTCGAAAAGATTTTCAATGCGATGGAGATGTTCTGCTGACAGTCGTGGCCAGTCAGAAGTCGGAACTGGGCGACAGCATGCTGTCGCGGATTGCTCAGGGTATTGCTAAAAAAGATCTTCAGCTCTCCAACGCTTTGACTTAATCCTTAAAAATCAAAGCAATTCGGATAGCCTCCACTTCTCCCTCAAAAGATGTTCGATATTTCCCAGCTGAAGCATAGAAGGAGAACAAGTTCGAAAAGACTCCTGAACCTGCAGTAATGAGATTTTCATAAAAGGAGCCATCTGTGTATATGTGCAACGATTCAGATTCTGGGTATCTTGTATAATAGTATCAAGTGCATAGACCCTCAAAACTATAACTCTATTATAACAAATTTTATATAAATGTTAAAAAATTCAAATACATAATTAGGTTGAATATTGATAGATAATTGGGCTTTATTGAAGCAGATAATTTTTTTCCAAAATAAAAATATCCTATTTTCTTTTTTTTCTTTTTTTTTTTTTTTAATATTTTTTAACTTATATGGCGATTTCGAAGCGACAGTCGACATTTATACTTCTTCACTAGCGCAACAGCCCCATGGGGGGGGGTGGGCAAAGCTACTGGTAGATTTTGGGGCAGGAGAGGTTTTTTTTTTTACGTGATGGCTAGTCAGCTACATCCAACAATCATATTAGATAGGGACCGGTTCAAAAGTGGATTCGAACCACTTCAAATATCCATGGCACCACCAGAATTCTAACCTGAAAACCCTGTGTCACCAAGCACTGGTCACTCGGTCATCAGGCTCCTCTTACAGACACAGAAATATGTTCAATAAGAATGAAATCACTTAATAACAGTCAGTAAACAAATGGTGTAATCAATGCACGAATAAGTTTTCCTTATATATTTTCCTATGAAAAAAGGTAATTTTAGGTTTTAATTCAAAAGCGTCTTTCACTTTTATATTCATGTTGAATACCAGATTGATGATCTCTTAATAAAATTATCGACTTTCACCTGATTTGACAAATGCCAGTATTTTTTTATTAAATATTTAGTGTTTTTAGGCAGAAGTGAAGAAATTATGGTAAAGATAAATCTATTTTTTCATGAACTAATCGTGAGGATCAAATGGAAAAGTTTTACAGATTCGATTATTGGACAATCCCTAGTGTTCTTGGAAAATCTGCAATTATCGTTATATCAGCTTAAGTCATGTGAATAAATATCAGAATCAAATTATAATTTACAAAGGCAATGAAATAATGTTTGTATTAAAAAGAAATTCTTCCATCCTTTTGTTAACTGCATTGTACTCTTCTATTTACATATTAATAATAGGACACGATTTTGGAGCAAAGTTATTTCATAAAATATTGAATTGAAAATCTGCAAATCACTAGAAATTGAAACGACTTCACACGCATAATTAAATTTGTTGTAAAATTGCCAGATTTAACCTATTTAAATTTCTCTGCTCAATGTATTTAACGATCGACGTTTAATATTAAATTAGAAATAATTTCTCAAACTTATTCTTTAAATAATTACATAATTAAAAATAAACATCCCTTAAGAGAAAAGTAATCTATGTATGTTTTTTATTGAAATGTATTATTCGATAAACATTTTACATTTTGTTATATTTTAAAACTTTTAAACCTTAAGCCAAGCAAGCTGCAATTTTCGCAATATGATCTACGCTGCAATAATTTTACTCATTAAAATTTCCCAGATTTTTGTAAATAATAATAATTATCAAAAATTTGTTGTTTTAGATGAGACCTATACTTTTGAATATAAAATTTTAATAATGCTAAGTATATACAAATAATTTTTGAAAAGCATTTAAAATTAAAAATTGAAGCATTTAATTTTTGTTCAAAATAAACAATTAGCTTTTATCAGTGCATAAATATATTATTGTTTGTGAATTTTATGTTACGTAACCGATGGCATATAAAAATTCTTATGATATTAAAAATTCTTTTTAAAATAATTAATTCTTTTAGATAAATAAATTTTTTTAAATAAAAAAAAAAAATTCTTTTTTGATAATTTGTAAAACAACATCTTATACAGTTATTATGTTTTTACATGCATATAATGTTAATCTCCTAGTAATGTAAAACTTCTATGACAAATAAGAGCAAAAATTACAAATTGCCATTTTTAAATATTAAAGAGAATAAAGAATGCATGATATACTTGATATAATAAAGAAAGCTTGATATTATTCTAGTTTATCGATAATTAATATCATTTCTATTAATATATTATTCTAGTTTATTTTACAATAAATAAGATTAAAAATATATATAATATAAGAGGCTTCTTAAAAAATCATCATATTTAATGCAAAAAACATTGTAAAAACATAGCTTAAAAATGTCAATACTATAATTGACATTTTTTTAATAACTAACCCTCTTTTAATAGACTGCATTCCAAAAAAAAATGGCTTTTGAAATGTCTAAAAAAAATAAATTTAGATAATTCTTTTAGTATAAATGAGTTTCTAAACCAAAGAACATTTTTTCCAGTCTAATGATTAAAGCTACTAAAAGTAAAAGTTACGCATTGATTCAAAAGGAAGTTTCAGTAACATTAAAAAAAGTCTAAACCCTGGCAATGTAAATGCCTAATTTTCATAACAAAATAAATTGGATAATAACTCAAATTGACTTTGTACATTACATGTCCAAAACAAATTTCTACAGATTCATAAGGAATAAAATTGGTTATTCTTGGACATCATTCTGAGGAGTCATTTGAGTGTGACTGAGGTACAAATCATTAAATAATTATCTCTTTTTTTAATTAAACCTGATATTAAACAGGGATTGCTAAAATTAAAAATCATTGAAGTCAAAATTAACCACTTGTAGAATTCTTTAAACCTTTCCATATGAAAGCACACACCAAATTACATTAGTATGAGTTATATATATGCTATCACTTATAGAAGAAATAATTCATTTAATATAACATAGCTGCTTTTTACTTGGATTCGAAATGGTAGTAAATGCTTCTAAGAAGTAAAAAGCAGCTATGTTATATTAAATATTATTTCTTCTATAAGTGATAGCATATATATAACTCATACTAATGTAATTTGGTGATGTGCTTTCATGGAAAAGGTTTAAAAGAATGACTTCAAGTGGTTAATTTTAACCATTTCAATATTTTTATTACAATAATTGTTTTTTAAAAATTCTGGTGTACCCTAAACCTGTCCTTTTAGGAAGCAATCTTTGACAAAATTCTTCGTGAATAGCATTAAAAAATCGAAGTTGTTCATATGTCTAATATGCCATGAATTTTCCCTTATTAATGCTCCATCGTAATTAAATTTACTAATTCAAGATAAATCGAAAAATATTTACTCTGGAGATTTTAACAATGAAGTTCGAACTTGACCATACTTTTATATTATTGAATCAACTGAAAAAAAAAATACTTATTACTGTATCTTAATTTTTTTTTTTTGTTAACTATTTTTTGTTACTAATCCAAACTATCATATTATCATTAAAAATATTAACCTCAAAAAGTTCACAGAATCTGTGCTACACAAAAAGCTGAAAATCCCTGTTTAAAATATAAATATGATTAGCAGTTGAACCTGGATAGGAAAAGAAATTTAGAAATTCAAGTTTAGAAAGTTTTAATAATATTTATTAAAAAGAGAAACTGAGAAAAACACGTTTTATTAATAAAAGATCAGTGTCTAATGTTTTACAGCGGATACTTAATTTCAAATATATATAAAATGAGTAAGAAATATTGTAACATGCCAAGCGACTAAATAAGAAATAATGTATGAACTTTCAACATATAAAAATGCTGATTTCTTTAATACTGTAAATTCAAAGAAGAATAAACATATTCAATATATTATTTTTAATATTATTTGAATATATTACACATTTAATGACTTCAAAACAAATTAGTAAAGAAACCTAACCTTTTAAAATCAGATCAAACTAATAGCAGTTTTATTTAATGACGTGCTTTTCCTGTATTTTCAATACATTTAGTTTAATTTGTAATCTCTTATTTTAGTAAAAAGATGCATTATATATATACATTATTTTAAATTCTTATAAAAGTAACGACAGGAAAGTCATCTGATCAAAAATAAAACGTTTCCATTTTCAAAATTTTATTTTTATTTTTATTTATTGTTATTATTTTTTTTTATTTATTTATTTCTATTTATTTAGTATTTTATTTCCATTTATTTATTTTTTTATTTCCATTTATTTATGTATTTTTTATTTCCATTTATTTATGTATTTTTTTTTATTTCCATTTATTTATTTATTTATTTTATTTCCATTTATTTATTTATTTATTTTATTTCCATTTATTTATTTATTTATTTATTTACATTTATTTATTTTTATTATTTCCATTTATTTATTTTTTATTATTTCCATTTATTTATTTATTTTATTTCCATTTATTTATTTTTTTTTTTTTTATTTCCATTTATTTATGATTTATTTATTTCCATTTATTTATTTATTTATTTCCATTTATTTATTTATTTATTTATGATTTGTTTATTTATTTCCATTTATTTATGATTTATTTATTTATTTCCATTTATTTATGATATATTTATTTATTTCCATTTATTTATGATATATTTATTTATTTCCATTTATTTATGATTTATTTATTTACCATTTATTTATGATTTATTTATTTATTTCAATTTATTTATGATTTATTTATTTATTTCAATTTATTTATGATTTATTTATTTATTTCAATTTATTTATGATTTATTTATTTATTTCCATTTATTTATGATTTATTTATTTATTTCCATTTATTTATGATTTATTTATTTATTTCCATTTATTTATGATTTATTTATTTATTTCCATTTATTTATGATTTATTTTTTTTTATTTCCATTTATTTATGATTTATTTTTTTATTTCCATTTATTTATGATTTATTTCATTATTTATGATTTATTTCCATTTATTATGATGTATTTCATTTTTGTTTTGATTTATTTCATTTATTTATGATTTATTTCATTTGTTTATGATTTATTTCATTTATTTATGATTTATTTCATTTATTTATGATTTATTTCATTTATTTATTATTTTTTTTTAGTTTCCATTTATTTATTATTTGTTTATTTCCATTTATTATTTTTTTTTATTTCTACAAATTGGCGGTTTCAATCTACCGGAATAGTTTCATGGTCATCAGTTAGCTCCTTTAGCCACAATTATATGAAAATTATTTTCACCTTTGGTTTCTTGAATACGCCCCAAGTGTGTCTTTTAATCAGAAACTAAACACTCAATCGATCATTTTCGACGACGGAGGCATTTTCAAAGTTGGGCGAGGCAAGTTTCATAATATATATGCTGCACAAGAGTAATGGAGAAACTTTCGTTTAGGAAATAAATGTGATATGCATTAAAAGTTTGTTCCGTATTTTTAAATGTTCTAAGAAAGTTCAGTATTAAGAATAAATCAGACTTGCTTACCTCAGATCACATATCTCTTGCAGAAATTTTTTGTAAATAATTAGTTTATAATTAAGTTTACTTTAAATTGTTTATTATTCACTTTATTAATTATAAAAATGATTTTTCACTTTATTAAATATGAAAATGATTTTTTTAATTTATTGAATATGAAAATGTTTTTTTAACTTTATTGAATATGAAAATGTTTTTTTAACTTTTATTAAACATGAAAATGTTCTTTTTATTTTATTAGATATGAAAATGTTTTTTTTTTTATTTTATTAGATATGAAAATGTTTTTTATTTTATTAGATATGAAAATGTTTTTTATTTTATTAGATATGAAAATTTTTTTTATTTTATTAGATATGAAAATGTTTTTTTTTATTTTATTAAATATGAAAATGTTTTTTTTTATTTTATTAGATATGAAAATGTTTTTTTTATTTTATTAAATATGAAAATGTTTTTTTTTACTTTATTAAATAGATTTTTTACTTTATTAAATATGAAAATGATTTTTTTAAATTTATTAAATATGAAAATGTTCTTTTTTACTTTTATTAAATATGAAAATGTTTTTTACTTTATTAAATATGATTTTTACTTTATTAAATATGAAAATGATTTTTTTACTTTATTAAATATTAAATCGTTTGGTTAACTATAATACACAAATTTATTTTAATGCATCAGTAAGAAATAAAATCAAGTATTACAAATTTGCTAATTTCAGTAATTTTGAAAATGTTAACAAATAATTTTTTTCAATTCTCTGTGACTCATTTTTATGTAGATTTTCAGATGTAGTCACTAAATGTATTATGTTCCATGTTAAAACTTTACATACTATAACCACAGCAATATAAAAAAGCATTATTTTCATTAAATGCAGCTGAATACGTGTATTCCCATGAAGTTTGTAGTTACTTGCTCTGGCTTTCTTTTTAATCAGAATTATTTTCTAAACGTAATTCTGTATAATCCATTCATTGTTTTTGTATTTAAAATTTAATTTCATTATTTATTTGTTTAAAAATTATAATTGAAATTCGCGTTGCGTTATTAAATTGTTAAAAAAAAATTTAATTGTATCAAAATTATAATTGGAATCGACTTTATTTTTAAAGCGTTAGAATAAAAAGTAATCATGTGTAATTAAGGTAACCTCACATGTACTAATAAAAATAAATTTAAATGGTTAAAGTTTGAAATAGAAATCTTAAGGTTGTTGTAGAATTTCTTTTCTTTGTCTAAATGAACATTCTATAGGTTTATTCTATATGGATTTTATTTTTGATATAGTAGTTCTGGATAGAATAATTTATTCAGAAATGAAGCGTATAATAATCGGTTTCAAGAAAGACTAATTTAATCCCTTACAAAAACCATTTATTTTGGAAATATTGAGTGAAAATTTCAATATTCAATTTAATTAATGAAGAAAATGCTTTAATTTCCATTATGAAATTATAGTTGGGGTTTTATCATTTTTTTCCTAAGTAATGTATCGTAAAAACGGGTAAAAATTCCAATTCATATTCTTCAAAATTTAATTATCTTTCGACATTCATCAAAACGCTGCCAATACTTTACAGATTTTGATAGAATAAAATAAAAACTTTATAGACAAAACATATTTAATTAAAAATGATTGATTTATCAGAAACTTAAAATATTATATGAAATGGTGTTCTCTATATTAAATTTTGCATACTTGGAAGACTTATTTCCTAATGAATAGCAAATACATATTTTTAAAAAGGAATATAGGATGTATGGATTATTTTTACAATATTGATACTCAATAAACCTAAAAACTAAGAAAGTAGTTATATGCTGTAAATACATGTATTAGAAACATATTAGATTTAATTCATTAGAAAAATATTTTTTTCATGAAACAAAAATTTAACCACGATTTTAACCATGATTAGTGCATATATATATATATTATATAAATCAAATTTTATTTAGTAATAATGACTTTAGACTTAATTCCTAATGAATAGCAAATATATATTTTTAAAGGAATATAGAATGTATGGATTATTTTTACAATATTGATACTCAATGAACCTATAAACTACGATAGTAGTTTTATGCTGTAAATACATGTATTAAAAACATATTAGATTTAATTCATTAAAAAATATTTTTTTTTTTCATGAAACAAAATTTAACCACGATTTTAACCATGATTAGTGCATATATATATATATATATATATATATATATAAATCAAATTTTATTTAGTAATAATGACTTAAAATCAAAACATTCAATGGGATCATCATTAGAAAAGAAAGGATTTTCTTATTCAATCCATAGGATTGCCCAATTCTTATCAAGAAACTTCATTTATATCTATATGAATTTTTCGCAAATAGAAATTACTGTCTTCAAATCTTTGTTATCATCCATTACACATGGTTCCTAAAATAGCTTCACAAGAAAAGAAATCACACAGTACGGCGTTTAGTAATATGCCAAATAATTTCTTTACATTCAGAAAACTGTCAATGCCTTTTTTTTTTTTTCAAACAATCATAATTTAAAACGTTTATATGGTATTTGATTAAATTTCAAATTTTACGAATGTTATTGTCAAAAAAATAAAAATAAAAGATTCTGCATACAGACATAATTCAAATCCCTGATGACATCGGTTGCAGTTACTGGTTCCAGAAACGAAGACTCTTGATGGTTGTTGCAAAAGCATATGTAAGCATTTGGCATTGACAGTCAGGTTGTGTGGTAGAGAAAATTTCAGTTGTAACTGTGTTCCTTCATACGCACTGGCAGCATCCTGACGGCCAATTGGTTAGCGCTCTGGCCTTTGGTACCGCAGGTTTCAGGTTCGAATCCCAGCGGTGGCATTAATGTTTGTTGGTGGTTCGGAATCAACGTTAAACTGTTGTTCCCCGCCTAATTAGCCCAAAGTGTGTACAAAATGATCATAGAGCGGCAGACCAAACCTAGGCACTGGCAAGAGTGCTCCATGTGGCATTCAAGAGAAATAGTCAGTAGACCTCGAGACTCGCACCCGAGAGGAAATACAGCGCAACCTGTGCGCCTGCTGAGACACGTTTAGTTTACAGCCTTTAATTTCGTGAGGGAATATATGTAAAATAATCCTGCGTATAAGTTGGCCTACAGACTGTCACCTCTGGAGAGGAAGTATATTTCGCGCTTTCAACGCGTACCTGAGTATCGGGTTTTCGGTTTAGATTAGATTAATTATAGATTCATCCATTAATCTATAATTCTGTCTTTAACTGTGTGCAAATATTGTCTGTCTCTAATTATTTGTGCGTCTGTAAATAAAGCTATGAGTACACAAACCTGTGTCTCAAGTACAACAACCCAACCACACCCAGTTAAAAATAAGCTGCACATTACACAGTTATTTTCCCTCATGATAAACAAATTCAGGGCAATTGTTCTTAATAGTTCTTTTGGAAAGCATCTTTCACGAGAATTATTAAGACTGTCTATCCTCTGTTCATCATGTGTTGATGTTCTGTTTGTGGTAAACATAAGTAAATACGAGCTACATTGATGTACAAAAAATTAAATAATGAGAATTTTATGTATTCCTTCTACATGCGCAAGTAATTTAACTTTAATATCTTATTTCCTTCAAACTTTATCGAAGCCAAAGCCATAAAAATAAATGTCAGACACTCTTTTAAACAGTTTGCAGCGATTAAAATTCTTGTAAGTTTCCTAGTTTCCATTTAGATTCATTCGGATAATAAATAATGCATCCCCTTTGAGAATTATTTAGATTAAGTCTAATTAGCCCAAAGTGTGCATAAAATAATCGTAAAAAGCAACAAACCAAACCAAATCCCTCTTCGAACCTAACAATGGTATTTTTGGGCTTACAGGTTGGCTCAATCTTCAGTATCGACACTGTAGAACACGATCTAATTAGCCAAAAGTGTGCAAATATGACTATAGAGCGGCAAACCAACATCGCTATAGAAGATTTCCGTTAGTCTATGCATGCTATCTTTTATATGTAATTTAATTAATATGATGTATTTTCTTACACCTTACAGCTTAATTATTTAAACAAATTTATATAAAAAACAATTTCAAATATCTTAAATTATTTAATTTAATAAACATTCACCAGTTAACTGAAATATAAAAAAGCAAAGCAATAATAATTTTTGTAAAGCTTTAATCACAAAAACAAACTTATTTTTTTATTCTTAAAAAAAAATATTTTTAAAAGAACATTTCAAATAAAAAATACCATGGTTTATTTTAATATTCAATTTTTCTGCGATACTCACACATTTTATTCATGATCATATCTTTGAAATGCACTATAATATAATAAAAACTATTTACCAACCATATGTAATATATTTATATTTCTTAAATAAATATTTGATTTTCTAGTTATATTCACCTTACGATTTATTTCCCAGTAACATTATTCTGAAAGCTAGTTATTCTATTCTAAAAAGCTTTTAGTTAAAATCAAGTTATGTTAATCATCCATAATAAAAGTTAGTAGTAGAGGGATATAGAATTCTGCATTAAAAGAAAAAAAATAACAAAAGGTTTTTAGGAATTCTAAGAGAAATTTATTTGTAATTTGCCACTGATATTTTTATTTCTTTTATGTCGTATCAAAAGAGTTAGAATAATGTATTGTACATAATAAAAGACTGCTATTAATTACACTAATGGCAGTCATCTAAAAGGACAGGCGATCAAAAGCATTTGGATAATGATAAAAATACTCACTTCGAATGTTTGACTACATCAAATCAGCAATAATAGTATTTTGCACTGTACCAAAGCAAATAATAGTAACATGTAAAAAATATCCAAAATTAATTGAATTTTTAATATTTTTAAAGCAATTCACAGATTATGGCCACAATATCTCTCGTCCACCTCATTGTATATAAATTTTACTTTAAAAAGATATATAATAAGTAATTTGCTTAAAACTTTTTGTTTTTGGTAAAAAAAAAAAATTAAACATTGGAGCAATTCTGCAGTTTTTAATTAAAAATAAAAAGTTTTGAGAAAAAAATATTTTGATAATTGTTTATTAATGATTTACAAGTAAAGAGATAAAACAACTTTTTAATAATGCATCAGTCTGGATTCAGGGCTCCCAATTATGTTATTTTTTAATTATCTTCTTACATTAAGCATATCACGGTATAACTATCACGAAATTAATCATCGAGTAATGTTTGTTTAAAGAATGCATTAATTATTTTATGGGACTGATGATGAAATTTTCTGTTTTAGAATTTTGATAATGAATGTTACATTAATGATGAAATGTTCCGTTTTAGAATTTCGATAATGAATGTGGAATTATTAACGAAATGTTCCATTTTTTTTTTTTTTTTTTTGTTTGTTTAAAAGTATACTAAAATGAAAAATCTCCGGATCAACAGATGTGAAAAAAATGTTTTCAGGATTTGGTAATAAAAAAAATCTTTAAAAGAAATAATTTGACGCAGCATTTTTAAACTTGATTACTCTAGACATCCAACAAAGATTTAAATATTTATTAAATTATAGGATGTCACACATTAAATTATTTCTTTATTTTTTAAGCTTTTAATTTTTTTTATTACAGTATATAACGTATATGTATAATTATAGACAATTTTCATTGCTTCTTTATACGACTCGAGCCCATACTGCTATTTATATCTGCGACCCATCATGCACCCAATTCTAAGCATCTCACCTTTAAAGTACATTTGTGTTTTTATATTAATTTGTCAAGAAACATGGTATTAATTAAGTAGCATAATAATTAAATTATTAAGAAACATACATAATTTTCTTTATTCAAACCACGATATTTCAGTTTTTCTTATAAGTCTAAAAGATAATATTAAAATTCATTTCATTAATTTGCATTTTTAATTAATTTCCATAGTTTTCTTAATATTTGTACTCAATCCCTATTAAAATAAATGGCTTCAATTTTAAAAACATTAAATTCTGTAACATATAATATTGTATTTATTTATTACTTGTATTAACAGTAGTTATTCATTTACTATGGTTTGCATCTTGTGTATGTTGTTATAGTTTATAACTTTTCTAATAACTATATAATAATATATTTAAGTTTATTTTTAACTGAAGGAAAACCTAAAGGTCTTTTAGTTAAATTATTTTTTAATGATCTCCTGAAAGTTTAAATGAGAATTATTGTTATTTTCAGTACACTTTGTTGAACGCCACTTTTTTAATTTTAACATGCAATTCTAAATTCAATTTTTTCAAGGAATTTAAAAATATGTAAAAACAAATAACGAAAAGAATTGCTCATAAATTAGATATAACAGTCAGACTGTTATTGTATGTTCATTAATAATTTCAAATGTAATGGAACAATTTTCTATACGAAATAAACTCTACTTACGAAATCGGTATTCAGAGAAAATTTGTAATTCTTATTAAAATTGTAAAAATTTGTTATTATTTTGTTTCGCTATTTTAGAAACGAAATATATACTGATTGCGATCACCAATATTCACTTTATACTTTTCATTTTTACGATTGTCGACTGCATATCATTATAAATTTCAATTGATAGGATCTTGAATCATATTTTTTAAAATAGTTGTAAATGTAAAAAATCACATGAAAAAAATGTTTTATTCCTTATTTATTCTTAGTAATGAATTTAAAAAATACCTTTCACATACAAAAAGAATAAGGAGAATATTTTTTTCTACTTGATTTTTTTTTTTTGCATTGTTTTTTTGTGTATAACATTTAATCTTTTGACATCTTGACAATCCCACAAAAAGTATCTACATGATATTATTTTTTTAGTTTGTATAGGAGTATGTACGTGTATTAACTATTTCCTAACGGCAAAGAAATCCTTACGTAGATTAAAGGTTAAAAATCCCAATTCGTGTTTAAGTGGATGGGAGTAATTAAAAAATATTTTGCTTAAACCATTTTTGTCAATCTTCTAGGAAAAAAAATACCATATTGTAAATATTCAGCTTCAATTAATTGGATTATTATTATACGAAATTATTATTGCATATTTGTTATACTTTAAGTTGTAAAACGTAATAACATACTATTAATCTCATTATTTTAAAACATTAACTATAAAAATTAAGCTATTAATTAAACAATAAGGTGATAGTATCATATTTTGATTTTTTGTTGCATAGTTCACTGCAATATTCACATCAATCTATTTCACTTAATATTTAATTTTTCTTTCTTCGAATATGCAGTCAAATTTGAATACTGAACTACAAATCATACGAAATTATTATCAAAATGCTTCTTAAGAAATCAGAATAATTTCTTCATTAAGTAGTAATGTGTAAGTCATTTGTAATAAATAATTTTTTTAAATACTTATTTACTTTTACCAATTAGCTTTGCAAAATGGTCGCGAAGAATCGGCCGCATAATATATAAAAAAACATATCTAAAATGTCCTTATTATAAATAAATGCTAGATATAAAAAGTAATGCAGTAATATTTACATAATGAAGTTTTCTCAAACCGATATATGTAGTAATACTTTTTTTTTTTTTAATTCTGACAAAGAAAAATGAGAGAAAATTTTTTTATGAAAATATTAATAAATATTTCATGTAATGTAAATATTTTTATTTATAAAAATCACCCCCACTCGTGGCTCAGTGGCAACTTATTCACTTTTGCCAATTAGCTTTGCAAAATGTCATTCCTGTACACCAAGAATTAGCAGCATAATATATACAAAATCAAATCTATAATGTCCTTATTATAAATAAATGCTGGACAAAAAAAAATAATGCATTAATATCTACTTAAGATAAATACATAATGACGTTTTCTTCAAACCGATATGTGTAGTAATATTTTTTTAAATTCTGACAAAGAAAAATAAGAGACCATTTTTTTATGAAAATATTAATAAATATTTCATGTAATGTAAATATTTTTATTTATAAAAATCGCCCGACTCGTGGCTCAGTGGCAATTTATTCACTTTTGTCAATTAGCTTTGCAAAATGTAATCCGTGTTTACCACGAATTGGGAGCAGAATATATACAAAAATCAAATCTATAATGTCCTTATAAATAAATGCTGGATAAAAAACAGTAATGCATTAATATCTACGTAAGATCAATACATAATGCGTTTTCTTCAAACCATTACGTGTAGTGATATTTTTTTTTAATTCTGATAAGGGAAAATGAGAGAACATTTTTAATTATAGAAATATTAATAAATATTTTATGTGAAGTAAATATTTTCATGTATAAAAATCTTATTAGTGTTTTCATTATAAGAAGTGAAATAATTTGTATTTAATAATAATAAATAGAATTGTGTTTAATTTTATATAATTTAATTAGTCATGTTGCAGTTATATTATATATTATTAAATATATATATATATATATATTTATTTTTTAATTAATAATTTAATTTAATAAATGGCAATTTGTTGGGTACATTATGGTATTTTTAAGAGAAATTTTTATTAAGCAAGTCACACTGAAAAAAAATTGTACTAAATTAAAAATATTATTTACTAGAATTTTTCTGAAATAATATAAATTCTCATCTTGCTATTGCTCAAACTCGTATAAGTAATTTTTAAGTATAAATATTATACTATTACATGTGATATCCCAAACCAGATAAATTAAGAAGTTGCAAAAAGCACTTCAAAAATTCTCGGTGATCGTAGAAAGAAATATTCCCGATTAGAGATTTCCAAAATTTTTAAGTTAAAAAGATATTAATTAAAAACTAAAAATTAAAAATAGTGGTTAATCTTTTAATTTAGTTTTCCCTAGCAACGCGCGCACCAAAGAATATTTCCTTTGCCGGAAGCCGGAAACCGGAAATTAAGAACCGAGATTGAAAAATTAGATTTTTTAAAAAAACTTTAAATCATCCGGCTTGCTTATCGGCTTTGTTTTTTTTATAAAGTAAAAATATTCAGTTTTCGAGCAAAAATTATTTTAAAGACAGATATTTGTTTTAATTCACTAAAAAAAACTATATTTTCCAGGAATCTCTTTCAGTTGATTATTATGCTGTCAAAAAATTATACTTTTATTAAAGTATGCATCTATAAGTTTATTCACAGATTTATTTAATTTTTCTATCGTTTTAAAAAGCAAACATTAAATTTTCAGATAATGCAAGTTGAAAATCATAATATTTGTTTAAATTCGTTGAAAAAGTTATTTTGCGAGTTATTTTTCAATCCATTTTTTTCATAAATCGAACAATTTTTCTTTCTTTAAACTGTTGTACCAGCAAAAATTTAGCAACCAATTTTTAAAAATCTGTCGCTGAAAAAAAGGTTCATTTAAACGGAACAAATTTAAAAAAAGAAGAAGATAAAATTTAATTTGTTGAAGAAAAAAAATAAAATTACAAGTCTAATATCAAGTTATTTTCTGTATTAAAGATATTTTTAATTTTTTATTTATTAATTATTTTATCTTAAATTGTATCAAAATCTAACAAAACTATATTTATATTTCAAACGAGAAACTTTAAAATTTTTTCATTATAGTTTAAAAAAAAAAAAGCTGATTTTAATTTATTAAAAAGATTTCAAAATTAAAAATAATGTGCAAATGCTTTATGAGATTATAATATGTCAAATAATTATTATATTTAAAGGATAATATTATATTGAATGATATATTCTATATTATTATATATTATAAACTATATAGTATATAATTATTATAATAAAGGATTATAATATTTAAAATAATATTTGTTGCCTTTAAAGCGTTCCAATTTATCCCGCTTAATAAAGCAAAAAGTAATACTATAATTCATTGCAATACTTTAATGAAATAATATTAATATCTTACAATGCAATATTTAATATTTATGCAATGCAATACTTTAATAAAATAATTTTAAATCTTTATCAGAAACGAAATAATTGCTGTATACTTTTATGCATATTAGATGGTTTTCGAAAGAGATAAATCATAAAATTTATTTTTTTATCAATAAATGTTTTTCAATGATTAATAACTGATACACATCAAATTTTACCGTCTGAATTCGTTTCCCTGGCGAAGTATAACAAAATAACTTTGGAGAATATTAAATATTGAAAATTTATCTATTTATTTGTGTTTCATTCATTTTGTTGGATTTCTTTTATTTACCCTTTAGATTTTTATTATAACTTTCAGTTTTATTTCTTCTCCAAATAAATTTTGCAAAAACCCACAAAAATCTATCGTAGTTTTTTGTGAAGGTGCTAAAACTGCTTTGTTATCAGTTATTAAGTTATTGCTTGTTTGTCTTCAAAGAATATAAACCAAGTCGCTTTTTAAACTCTTTGTTGTTGTTGTTTGTAGAGTGAAGCAGCACTTTCATATTTTGTTGTTTAGATTTATTAAAGTTATTTGAGTTTTCTAATTTTTTTTTTTTTTTTATTTAATGCTAACTTTATTTATCAGCCACAGCTTATATCCTTTATGTCCAGTAGTATTACTTCATCAGCATTGATTTATATTTGCCGGTATACTATTTTGTGTACAGGATATTTTTAAAAGTACATAATCCTTGCAAAATAATTCAGTTAAAAAATTATTTTTTATTTTATTTTTTGAAATATTTTTAAAATGTTTTTAATTTTCTAAAAAAGTTATTTTTTACTTTTAAAATTGTTTAAAAAGTTATTTTTTCCATTTTTTAAAACTTTTTTAAAACTATTTAAATTAAAAAAAATTTAATTTAATTTTAAGAATTTTTTTTAAATATTTCCTTTTTAGAATTTTTTTAAAAAAATATTTAATTAAAAATTTTTTTAAATATTTAATCTTAAAAAAAAATTTTAAATATTTAATTTTTAAAAAAATTTTATAATATTTAATTTTTTTAATTTTTATAAGTAGTTAATTCTTTACATTTTTAAACAAATTTAAATTATTTTTTACAAATTTTATTAAAAAATATTTTCTTAAATTTATCTTTAATATTAAATTTTTTTGCTATAAATCTCGTATAAAATAATCAACTTATACCGACATCCTACATTGTATTTAACATAGGAAAATCCGGCTTTGCCATTCGTGCTATAGGCCAACTAGGCTTCAGCCTAGGACCTCAAGATCAAGAGGGGCCTATATTCAAATTGTTAGCAAAATTAGAATTGCACTATTCTAAAAACAGTAAATACTAAAACACTGAATCAAAAATAAGGAGAAATTCTATACATATGAGTAATATGCAAACATAATAAGTAATTTACAAACTTAAAAATGGGAGGTGAAAGGGCCTCATAAGTGGAATAGCCTAGGGCCTCTTTTCATCTAAATCCGGCCCTGACGAATGGACATTCAACATATTTCTATTTTGTAATACATATCACAAATGTAGCAATAAGATTTGTACATTCATTAACATTTATTCGATATACTAAAATAAATGCATTCCGTTTCGATATAAAATTATGTGCATTAAAATTGCACGCAATTTATAATTTTGGAAATGTTTAATATGTACTATTTCATTTTATTTATAAAACAAGTTTTAGTTTTTGTATATGCTCATAATATAATTATGCATTTCCCCAATGGAGAAATAAAAGTTTTTAATTGGGCTCAAATGAACAATATTCTTTTTTTCTAGTTTATTTCAATTTTTTTAATTTTAAATAATGCAATTTAATTTAAACAAAATCATTCATCGAGATTTAAAGTACTTTTTAATTTTTATATATCTGGAAATGAAAAATTACAGCAAAAAATACAACAATGTAAAGAAACGTATTTCTTTGATAGAGCTTCAGTTGCTTTAGGTCATTTTTTATTTATTTATTTATTTTACTCTCCAATAAAACGATTGCTTGCGCTCAACTAAATGATTTGGCTTCAGCAAATTAGTCTTCAGAGAATTGAAAATTGTAAAAAAAAAAAAAAAAAAAAAAAAAATATTTTTATGTTTTGTTAATTTCGTAAAATATATTTGTTTCGTTTTTACGTATTGAAATAGAATGATGCAATTAATGTTTTTAAACAAGTTTCTGTAATTACTTTTGAAATTAAATTATCTCAATGTTAAAAATGATTCAAAAATAAAATTATTTTTAAGTTCGATATGAAGATTAAATTTCTTTGTGCATTTGTTTTTTAAATATAAATCAGCTCATTATTTCAACTATTATCATTATTAAATATTGTAGAGAAATTGGAAAAAAAAATGAAATATGAATTAAAATTAATTTCTATGAACGGTTAAATTTAAAATGGATATGTTGTTGTTTCTTATCTCATTTGGTCGACAGCAATATCTAGACCAAGTCCAAGAAACCGTGTGGGCTCATGGAAGGATTGGGTGGACAGCTTCTGTTGTGATGGAGCACCCGTAGGTAGAAGTCTGACTTGGCTCCGTGACGCTGAAAAGGTGGATAGTGCCTTCCGGGAGGACTTTTATTGGGAACTACCCTCATTTGCGTATCGTATTGAGAAAAACCAGGAAAACTCCCATCAGGTAGTCCGACTCACTAGGCAAGATGCTGAACAGCACAAGCTCTATCGAGTCTTCTCGTTTTTTGAAACAGGGTCTACAACAAAGCCGTCTGAGGATTGAAACTCAGCCCTATTGTTCGGGGCCTAAATGGACGAGTGGCTAGGGCTCTGGCGCTTGGTACCACAGGGTCGAATGCAGGCAGTGCCCTAGATGATTGTAGTGATTCGGAATCCACTTTAAACCGTAGGTTCCTGTCTCCTATCACCGTAGAGCGTCACAGAGCCCAATCAGAGTTCTCACCCACATCATTCCTAAACTGTAAAGGTGCAACTCAGCTCTAAGCACAGTAGTGTGGTGTGGTGGGGTGGGGTGGTAGCAGCCCTAATGATCACCAGCGCCGTGCGTTGCCACAAAGCCATGAGTCGGGCTACAATGGATATTATTCCATGATAAGCGTTTACTATTGTAAGAGATTACTCTCAGATCACTCTTATAATTGGATTAAAATAGGCTGTAATCTGATAAGTCATTTTTTGCTTTTTAAAAAACTAATCAAATTTGCCATCTTTTATTATTGATATTTCTTGTTAAAAAATACTCAAAAATTATTTTAGCGAAATATTCATCATACCAGTGATATAAAATAATCTTGATTAGGAAAAGAAATTAAAATTATACTATCTGATTCGTTTTAAAAAAGTTAAGAAACTCAAAATTGTCTTAAAAATTAATTTAAAAAAAAAGTATGTAACATTAGTAAAATAAAATTGATAAATATATTCAGTTTTGAATGCTGCTACTACTACACCACACCACATCACTGTGCCCACAGCTGAGTTGCCCCTTTATAGTTTGGGAATGACGTGGGTGAGAAGAAGTCTGCTTAGGCTCTGTGACACTCTACAATCATATGAGACCGAGACCTACGGTTTAAAATGGATTCAAACTACTACAAACATCCATGGCACCGCCGGGATTCGAACCCAATACCTGTGGTATCGAGAGCTAGAGCGCTCGCCACTCGGCCATCAGGCCCCCAATTTTTGATGCTATACACTAATTTTTAAAAATCGTTTTTAATACTTAGGTGGATAGTAAAGCGTGTCTCCGTATTAAAGGAGCGTGATTCTAGTGATGCCAAATCGAAAGTTTCTATGTTTTTTGGGAGGAAGCTCATGATAAATCTATAAGTAGAAAATACATCCATTTGAAACTCGAAGAAAGCATTCTACATCAAAAAGAACTGGAAAGTGGTGCACATCAAAGCACATTCTGCACAACCCACTTTATCTCCTGTCCACAAAAAGCAATTTGTGTTGGTTGCAATTTGTGCTGCTATTTTAATACTTAGGTGGATAGTAAAATAAATAGTAAGTAGTGGATAGTAAATCATTTCATTTTTTTTCTGGCTATTTAATCAGATGATGAATCTCCGTCGTTTATTCACACAAGATATATTAAACCACTTAAATGACAATGGCTAGTGCTTTTATGCATGCATGAGCTATTGGGTTATTTTTGTTTGCTAATAAACAGTAATCTTATTAAATATGCTAGAGCTGCACAAATTCCAATGCCGTAAGATGAGATTGTATTGAAGCGAAACTGCTTACAAATTCATAGATATGGACCGTCCCAATAGATGGTTTGAATACACATTTACATGGTCTCCAAGATTACTGACTATCACATCATTTCATTTTTTTCTTCTAGTATTATGAAATACGTCTCGCTGTATTACATGCCAATGAAGATACCAAAGGAGAAATAATTTAACTTTATTTTTGTAATTATTAAAATTTCTGCACTTGCACTTTTGCGAAATCATTTTTTTGTCATTTATTTTAAATCACGATAATAATTTATGAATGCTATGTGTAATATTAGGCGACCTGAGAATCAATTGACTAGCGCTCTGGCCGTTGGTACTACAGGCTCCAGGTGCGAATACTTGGAGGTTTGTTAGTGGTTCGAAATCCACATTAGGATCTGGTATGTAAGTCATGGTCTAATTAGCTCAAAGTGCGCAAAAAATGACCGTAGACGAGTAAACCAAACCTCTGTGTATTAGTAATACATTGTAGACGATTTGAAGTTTTAGAACATATTTTTGTAAATTATAATTTGTAATAATTTTTTAATGTGAAATAACTTTGTAACGATTGCCATTTCTGCAAATGACGGGATTTTCAGCCATCCGCCGCCAACTGTTAAAAAATAAAATTAGTGGAATACAAGTCTCTCATCTTCAAAGTAGTAAATTAAATTAAAGGTTAAATCAACATTCATTTAACATTTCCCATAGACAATATCATAAGGAATTAAATCAATAATGTCTTTCGCTGTATAATAAATATTAGCATTTCGCAAATTTTAAATGTATATTTCAGCTATTTTATGCAAAAATCTCATTTATATTTAGTAATGACCTCAACATTGGCATCTTATAACAAAACACCAAACTCATTTTCTGTTATTTAAATTCATAATTGCAACGCTGTAGTTTTAATATTGCCAACCTTGGTTCAACCATACTCTTTCATTTTACGCTATTTTTGTTTATTTTAGAATTATACGGTTTCATTAAATTTTCGAAAGTCATTAGTAACACCTTTTTTAAAACATTAAAGCACTTTTCTGCTTATTAAATGGTTTTAAGACCAAATATTTCGCAGATATATCAGGGAAACGAATTAATAATTAATTTTTTTATTTAACTTCAATATCAATTAGAATTAAATTCCCGATTATGCGTCACGTGCAAATGACTGTCATTTTAAACATAAAAAATTCGGACCAGCGCACTTTTTGCATTAGAAAGCCATTAACAACTCAAAACGTGATACAAAATACATGACTTGATATTGGGTTTTTAAGTGTTAGCAATGCTTGTGTTGTATAAAATTTTACCATTCACATGACTAAAATTGGAAATGGCGAATTTCATGCTTATTTTAAACAAAATTTTAGAAAATGAACTATTTGTGGAATTCCCAAGGAGATTAATTTTTAAATTAAAACTTTACTTTAAAATACCGTACCTTTAAATTAAATCCTTTTTCTTAATCCACATTTCTGGGCAATATCAAAGAACACTTACTAAGAAAGTATCTTTTTTACATATTATAAAGAAAAAAATTCATTTTATTCAGTCGTAAATTGTAAAGTTATAAAAATCAGTTTTCAAGTCTTTTACAGAAATGTGCTTATATCAATTTTTTTCTGTAGAAACCTATACTATTTAGTACTGTGCCCAAAAGTAAGACCAATACTTTTTTTTTCAAAAACTCTTTATTTATTCTTCGAAATTTATTTCATCGCCTTCAAAAGTAATCCCTTCCGGATACAATGCACTTATGCCAACTTTGTTTCCAATCCTCAATGCATGCTAAAAAAAGTCATCGGCAGGGATGGCCTTCAAAGCGTGCGGCGATTCACGTTGAATCTCTTCAATCGACTTAAAACGGTGTCTCCGGAGGGATCTTTTGAGTTTAGGGAATAGCCAGAAGTCGCACGGCGGGAATACAGTGGTTGTAGAACGATATGGGTTTTATTTCTGGTGTAAAAGTCACGAAGAATCAATGTAGTGGGAGCTGGCGCTTTCAGTGTTTTCGGTACCAATCGAGATTTGACGCGTTTGACACCCAAAATGGAATTGACCAATCCTTTTGAAATTCCAATATCATCAGCAAGGTCTCTAATTGTGAATCGACGGTTTGAAAATACCAAATCTTTAATTTACCTTCGGTTGAGGTTGATGGTCGACCAGAAGGCTCTTCGTCTTCAACGCGTTCTCTGCCTTCTTTGAACTATTAATACCACTTCTGAACATTTCTTTCCGGTATAGGAATTCTCACCGAATGCCTTCTGCAACATTCTATACGTTTCCGTAAACAAAATTTAATGCAAGTTCTTTGCTCAATTCAGACATTTTAAAAATCGCCAGAATCAATTATAGCTTTTCACAAAGCCAAGCGTAATTCAAACACTAAAGAATATTTTGACGTCAGATTTCACAGACATGTCAAGAACAGTGCCAGCAACCTAAAAAATTAAAATTTCATGAGCCCCGGGAATTTTAAATTAAAAATTGTCTTACTTTTTGGACACAGTAGTAACTGATTTTTAGAATTGTGTCTAAAAGAATGTATTATTTAAAGGCTGTTTATATGGTTTATACATTTGCCTAAAGCTGTATAGCATAAACAAATATTTGCAAGAATAATGTATAAAAGTCAATTTTGATTAGAGTTTGAAATCCATTACATTGATAAATGAAGTCTAGCTTTACCAAAGAAGAGGAGATAATTAAAATCCTTCTCATGAATATCTTTTGGGTCCAGGTAGAATTTGAGATTTAACACTGCAAATGTAGAAAAGTGATTAGAACAGCTTCTACTCTGTGGAACCCATTTCTTAACAAAACTGGAATAATTCAGTCGCTTTCCTTTTGTCCTTTTGTTATAAGACGAGATTCGGATAAAAGAGCCCTCTTCTTGGAAAACTCAATTCATATTGCGTCTTTTCATTATCTAAAAATGATGGTCTTGCTGAATCTGCTCAATTAGCACGTAATTCCATGGTTTTGCATGTAATCTCTATTGGTTTTCCTTTTCATTATTAAAATGTAATTTGCATATGTTTCATTTTTTCAAGGAAAAAAATATGATTTTTTTTTTTTTCTAAATTTGTTTACATTAATTATTTGTAAAGAAAAATTAAACTACTTTTTTATGATTTTATTACACATTAATTATTTTTTATTAATTTTTATTTTACACTTTAATTCTATTTGCGTAACAGCAACTTTATTTTAAATTTTCTTGCAAACTAAATATACACGTATGGTAAGTTTAAAAAAATGTATTATTATCTGGAAATTGTAGTCTTTTTAAGATTACGGGAGAAATAATTTTATATTTGATCAAATATCATTCAAAACATATTGATGAGGTGAGAAAATTCTCAAAGTCATGGTGACAGCACGATATAACGTAAGCATGTAATAAAATATTATTTTTTTTATATATTTTTGATTGATATTTATACATTTAAAGCAATCTGAAATATTTTGTATAAATGTAATTTCTATTGGTTTAAATAAAATAATAAAATAACATTTGATATTATAATTTATATTACTAATATCAAATGTTATTTAATTATTTTCGAGATAAGATATTTTGTAATAATTTATGAATAAATATTAGTTTTCTAATAATTAAATTATAAGTTTATAAAAATTAAGTAAACTAATTAATACTTTCTTTTGGCAATCAGACATCTCTACGTTATTGTTATTGAAATATAATCTGATGGAAACATACAAATAGTATTTATGTAACATACTTTACTTTTATGATGTGAAATATTACTTAACAATATATTAATAATGATTTATAATATTAAAATGTTTTAAAGACAAATCCACTAGGTCTTGTATATGTTTCCCTTAATCAGATTAGAAGAACTTTTTTTCTTGATGTTAATGATTGCAAGTTTTTATGGTAAAACCATTCGATGAATTGAAAAATTTGATTAAAATTCTGATTCATTGAATGGCTGTATTATAGGAAATACCACAAAATATACAATAAATTTCAGATTAATCATTTTGGTAAAAATTAATTTTTAGTAAAATTAAATAATCTGCCTTTTGTTGAGTTGTAAGAGGGGGTAAAAATAATCACTGCTGAATGCTTGCAGTAAATGGGGAGCAATTATAATGCAATAAATGATCTGATTAGTGTTGGGCGTCTGAAATGTGAGAGATCAATTTAGAATCTTGACAAGCAATATCGAGTTGCTCTGTGTCTACAAGGAATATTAGCACTATGACACTACAGACTGGACAGTGTAACGGGTTCGATAATGAAAGGTACGACGGCACACTTAATACAATCCTTGCTTGGGTACGCTACAAATTGCGGTTGCATTGGTCATCATGATCATCAACCAAAGGGAAGCATTTCCTTTAAAATAATAAAAAATATTTAATAATTATATGGTCTAAATGTTAAAAAGCTGATGGCCAGTGACTAGCGTTATGATTGGGCCATCGACGCTTGTAAAGGTTCGGAATCCATTTAAACCGTATGTCCTGTCTAATATTGTAGAGCGTAAGAGCTGACAATCCTATTGCGGAAAAAGAAAATATCTCATTCTTCAGACCTCCAGTAGACAGACGGTCTTGAGCTGTTGCGCTAATGAAGGAGAAGAAACGTTAAAAAAGCTTAACCATTTTTAAAGCAAAAAGATAAAACCGTTCCTAAAACAAAAAGATAAAAAAAGTATATATTTTTATAGATCATACAGACAATACACGTTTCACATTAGTTATATGAAAATTTTTCCCCTTATTCAATGTAGCCTTGTACAAAAGACTGACATGTCAATAAATATTCACTTACATTATGTTTCTATGCCAGGTTTCTATTAATGAATTGATTTCTTCCTTTGGACTAGAAAGAAAAGATGCAAGCATCCACCCAAGATAGCTTTTTTGTAACCATGACCTTAAATACAAATTACTCATTTAAAATAGTATATTCAAAAATTCACTACTTCAAAATTATTATTAGATTCTGCCAGAAAACCTTAAAAATCGGTTTTAAACTTTTTGATTTAAAGCATTTATGCAGAACAGAGATGTTTGAGAATATCCATACGCTCCCCTAAAATGATAAGTAACCGGATCTTTCTCCGAGGTTCTAAGATAAGAGAATAGATCCAACTGGAAAATTTGTCTCGGAAAGCATTAATTTATCTTTTGAGTTGCTCTTCTTCCGAACAGGAGAAGATAATCAACTCGAGTTTATTTCTTGGATGAATGTTGATACGTTTTTCTTTTGTTGTTTTTAAATTAATTTAATTTTGCGTGCAGTAAATGCAAAGGCTGGGAAGAATGACGAAAAGAAAACTTAAATAGGAATAAAAATTTTCCAATGAATCTTTTTATTGATCCCTGTGTCACTATGCTAAAATTTTTTACATAATTTAGCATTTAAGTATTTTACCCATCAAAATTGATGCAATTATTATAAATTAAAAATACTTATTAAAAAACATCTTCTTACAGAAATCACACATAATGTAAAATATGATAAATTAATTTATTTTAGTGAACAAATACTTTAATAAACTATGTATACATATCATTTAGCGATAATAATACAGTAAAAAAATTCAACAACACAATCTTAAATAATTTATTCTATAAATATTAACGGATAAGAAAGTTAATTACTGTAATATAAATTAATTACATTGTATGCCCCTAAAATTATTTCATTTTTTAATTTTATGGATTGCTTTAATGAATGTAGATATTTAATTATAAAACAATAAATGTGTTTTTGTATTTATTGAATATGGGGTGCATAATTCCTTTGCAATAAAATGTAATATTTTTATTAATTGAATATTTACTTTTTTTCTAGTAACAGCAATTATTAAAAATTCATTACTAAATGGTCCACAAAATACGTTCTTTTGACTATTAGTAGATCAAATGCCATTTATTTTCGCTTTTTATTACTGCAAGAACGTATCATACATTAATTGTACAGGATAAAAGTTTAAGTACAGACTTTTTTAGGCAAATCTTTTTCATAATATCTGGGTTCCATTTATTTACTTAGTGCAACGGCATGGAACTGGCATTACATAACTCAATATAAAAAATGCTGAAAGCAAATATAAATTCAAAAAAGCAATGTTCTATCAAGTTAAACATGAAGAACTTCATTCCCTTTTTTTATTTTGAGATATATGTAATGCCTCAGTGATATGTGTCAGAAAAACTGAATTTCTTTTATTATAAGCTTTTTGCCAAAGATGCTGATATTGATGTAATTCTTTTCTTTCAGTTTTAAATCGGGTATAGGAAGAATTTAATCTGTCTTAATTCAATAATCTAGGTTAGATTTTGCATCTACGTTTACTTTTAAACATTATTGCTAATGTTCATTTTTTATGTATTCACTAAATACTCACATTATTAGATGTTATTTCTAAATCAAAATATGATCCGAATCCTCTTGAATTTTTATTAAGAAACCTTTAGTACAAAAAAGGCATTTTTGTGCTTTTGAGCATAACCAGGGGAGTTTCAAATAATTAGAAGTATTTTGCTTGAGAATATTTTTAGGGTATAGAATATTAATTAATAACGCATAAATGGATAATAAAAAAAAGTCACACATTTTTAACCATACTAAAAACCCCATCGAAAGTAAAAATTATTCAATAAACTAGGTTAAACTTTACATATACATTAATTTTAAATATTATTTACAAACATTCACATGTATTCACTAAATATTCAAATTATTAGATGCAATTGTATGTTATTTCTATGGAAAATTTGATTGATCCTCTAAATTTAAAGGGACTTTTAGTAGACAAAAAAAAGGAATTTAGCCAAACAAAGAAAATGTTTTTCATAATTTGGGATTTTTTTTTTCCAGCGCTTGAAACCAAAAATAATCGTTAAATCATTGCAAGACGTACCGTATTTTTGCAAGAGTGCCTCTTTGTTGTGTACATGTTTTCATCTGATTCCTTTAAAGAAAACGAATTTTCAAGCAACTGGACTAAACCAAAAAATTCTTACGGGTATTTAATGTTGTTTCATATATCTGGCATATCTGGGTAACTACAAATTTTCAGATGGCAGTAGCATCGCGTAGAACAGTATAAATGCGCAGTGCTTTCGCAGAGGAAGCTTCATTTCTGTTCAAGTTATTCATGTGAAGATTTTACAGATAGCGTTACTCTAATTTGCTCAAATCGTTAGGGAATTCAACATTCCCAGATCCACTTTGTGTCAAGAGTGTGCCGAGTAGCGAAATTTCAGGCTCATACAGTAATAATAATAGCTCTAATATTTCAGACAAGAAACACTTTTGCGTCAAATAGAAATCAATGTCAAAGGGATTCTATTTGTTGTTCTATTTCTTGGGCTATTGCCCTGTGCTTAGTAAAATTGAGCGAGTTGTGGTTGTGTGAAGATTCATGATAGTTATATCTATATAAGTGACGAGTTTGTTAGGCTGTTTTTAAGGAACACCAAAAGAATTTGACTATTTATGCATTAAAATGTAATTTGTCTAGTTAGGAAAGCAACAAATGTCTTCGGATACCACACAAGGGTGTATCTAGAAAATTTCAGCATGGTGGTCGTAAAGGTAAAAAAAAATCTTTCAGGTGATTTTCAATGGTCAAATGCAAAAGGTATTCTTATGGAATGCAAAATCATTAATTATGCAAGTTTTATGTGACAGGGAACCGTAAAAAAAATATTAAGGAAGCAACAAACTCTCATAGTGAACATAAAAAATCTTTGGATCCCATTCTTAAAGCAATTTGTAAAATGTAATCATAAAAGTTGGACAAAACACTCAACCTTGTCTTCAATATCTAGGCAAAAAAAAAGATCTTAAAAGTAAAGTTGAAAGAAGATGCTTTTATCGGCTCTTTACAAAGGAAAATTTGCAAGATTATAACTTTTAAACTGGAATGAATGAGAAAAAAAGTACTGGATTTAAGAAGTTGTTTTTAATTTCCCAAGGAAACGAAAAGAACCTAATTACGGTAAAACTTTTTTAATTGTGTGGAGCAAATTCGAAGAACTCAGTTGTAATACGAGTCTGAAGTTTCATTTTCTGCATTCATAGTTTAATTTTTCCATGAAATCTTTTATCAATAAGAGAATAAGATGGTGATACTTTGGGATGTAAATATGATGGAAAATTGCTGTTGGTTCATCGTTTGGGAAGCTCGGTAAGCATCACTAAAAGTTATTTACCTCAGATCTTCTACCAATAAAAATTTTAAAAAATACAACTTCTTTGACAATTATGAGAAAGGAAAAAACCTTTTTCCCTATTTTTATCATCATAATGTTAAAAAGAATGGCACATTTATTCATTCGTTTCATTTACATATTTCACTTTACAGCAGTGGATTTTAGCTTCATAAAAGCAAATATTAATAGAGTTTGCCAAAAATAATAAAGTGAGACGAAAAGCATTTGAGCAATTGGAATGAGAACTTCAAGCTTAAGAAAAATCTTAAGTTAGGGAAAAGTTTCTTAAAGTATTTTTAGTTATTATTTACCTAAAAAGACATGTCTTGGATATTTAAACGTTTAAGAAAGATTAAGAATTTTAAAATTTATCTTTGAAACTACATGATAGTTTCTATAAACGCAAGTGATTTCCTAATTTGAAAACTTTTATAATTCTTCATTAGAATAAAACGCGAATATATATAATAATTAGTTCTCACAATGTAATAATTTATCAACTGTTTGCCTCTCACCTCATAGAAAATAAATAACTTATAGAAAGCCGAAATTCAATCCATCCAGAAATAGATATACGATAACACACAGTGTAATTCCTTTGTAGCCATGTCCTCAGAATCTTTATCTTCAAACAAGTGACAATTTTCAAACATTTGACTCGAGTTTATGAAGGAGAATTAGAGTCAAAGAAATCTCCTTGAATAGCGGAAGAAACGTCTTAATGAAAAATAAGCTTCATTCATTAAGTATCATTAAGTTTCTCGCTTTATACTTGTCTCAAACAAACGAGTATGGTTACAGTATTAACAGGGGTTAGTCAACTTTTCCTCTCTAAATTTACTGCACAATTTTTTTTTAAATTTGCAATTTGACACAACTGGTTTTTGACTCTACTATTTATGACTTATTTGTCTCACTGCTTTGATTTCGTCTTTCTACTCATTTCAAACAACAAAAAGAGTCTGAATCTAGTGTGTTACATCAAATCATTGTTGTGGTGATTTTAAGTACATTTAAAAGTATTTTCATTGCATAAAATTTTATTTTGAGTGCTTATATAATTAATAGAAATAAAAATGAATTATACTGAATGTTACGTCAAAGCAGTGCCTAAATTGCAACATCCAGTTCCTTGTATCAAATGGCAAAACATTTTTTCTTTCTCAATATAATAAAGCTCTATAAGCAGGGAAATTTATATTTTCTGTCTTCTCTCATCTTGACTTTATTTTAGCATAAGTATAACCTTCTATAAAATCTACCCGTTACGTTATTAGCACAAAATCGTGTGGTAAACTCATCGAATTATCATGGCGTCATTTGAAATTGAGACATGTAAAAAATAGCGTATCCTATCTCGAGGAATGTGTGAATTGAAAAAAGGGTCAAATAAACCATGAGTTATTAAAGCCGGGCAGCTCTCTAATTCAGAGGGAATTGCTAAATGATTCGAAAAAGGGGGAACCATCAAACAAGGTTACTATGAAATAAAAGGAAAAGACAAAAAGGAGGGTAAGGAACGATTCTAACATTATTTTTCTTCGTAATGGAACACTATTACTTGAGGCGATATTTTGGACTTTAAAACAGCTCAAGATAGATATTCCACATTAAGGAAGAAATACATGCACGTACTTCAACTCTGAAAAACTTTTTAACGTCAACTGAAGGATGACGCTATTAGTTCTTACCTGAATCAAAAAAAAAAAAAAAAAAAAAAAAAAGGAAAAAAATTAAAATTAGAAATTAAGGAATTAAGGAATTACATCAATATTGAGAATTTGCAGTATGATAGGGTGAATTA
>BPLR01015619.1:0-39398 GCA_021605095.1 Caerostris extrusa
GAAGAAATACAATTTTGTGTGACTTCTACCACTTATTTTTTAAACCTAACCATTTGTAGAAATTCTGTTTTTCTTTTTTTTGTGGACACCACCCAAGGAATGCTTTTAAAAGGAAAGCTTTTTTTATAAATTGAAGGCACAGGAACTAAAACAATTTTAAAAGCAATGGCTACAAAATAAAAAGAATTCCAACATATAATTTAACTATGCGGGTACAACTCATGATTTTTGTAAAACATATAAAAGAGAATTTATTTTGTTGTACAAAGGAGAAATAACTTTTTTATTGTTAATAGAGGAAGGTTGAAGCACGTGAGAATCTATCAAAACAAAAGAAATATACCTCAATTTTCATAATAAAAGTTTCTTTTAAATTATGCAATTAAATACTTCAACCTGTAGAATGAGTCAAAAATTCTTCAAGAATATGTTGCTCTGTATATCTCTAAATTGGAATATTCAAGATCATTCAAGAATGCTTTAATATAAATTCTTTGGTTTGTTGAAAGAGATTGATTTTTAATGTTATCCGATTTAAATAATGGCAAATAACCTTGAGGAAGCTTTTCGAGGAATCATACCAGATATAAAAATAACATAATACATACTAAAATTTTTAAACTTTTTTTTGAGTATTGGCAGAGATTTGCAGTAAAAATAACCAATTACTTTTACAAAAATGCCATTAGAAAAGCACTTCTATAAAATTTTCGGATATATATGACAGATTATTTAGGTATATCAAAAATAAAATTTTCAATAGAGTTTACAGCAAAATTGATTCAGAAAAATAATGTGAAACTTTTATTACAAAGTTATATCTGAGGAACAAAATTTGTCTTTTTAAAAGCAGGATTGTTTGAATTTTTCTTCCATAAAATAAATCTGCAACGTAAGGCACAGAACAAAACAAAAGAGTCATGTTGCATACCATTGGACCGTGAATGAAAACCACTATCGATGATCTTGCAGATAATTAAGACACACACGACTGGAAACTTTATTGCAACATTCGCGGAAATGGTAAAAATAAGAGTGGAATACAACAGTTTTAAACATACAAAGTAATATATTAAACGTTTTTTTCTGCTGGATGTTTCCCGGTTGTTATTATTATTTTCTGAATCAATTTTTGCTGTAAAATCATGGAGGAAAAAATTTCTGTTTCAGTCTGACTTTAAATAATCCTGTCATGTATATCCCAAAATTACGATGATAGTTTTTCTTCTTAATGGCATTTGTCTAAAAGTAATTGGCTATTTTTACTGCAATTGGCCATTACTCAAAAAGTTTAAAAAATTTAATATGTATTGTTATTTTTATAATCTGCGGGATCGTTTTCCTAAGGTGTTTTTGCTTTTGCATATTTAAATCGGATAACATTATCGTAATCTTTTTAACAAACCAAAGAATTTATATTAAAGTATTCTTTGAATAATCTTGAAATATTCAATTTAGATAAGAAAGTAAATATATTTCTGAAGGTACATTTTTCGACATTCATCTCTACAGGTTGAAGTATTTAATTGCGACAATTTAAAAACCTTTATTATTATGAAAATTGATAAAAGAGCTTCTTTTTGTTTTGGATAGATTTCTTCACAAACAACTTCTCTATTAACAATAAAAAGTTATTTTCCTTTGTACAACAAAAATAAATTCTCTTTTATATGTTTTACAGTAAATTATAAAGTTGTACCTGCATATTAAATTATATAAGCTAAATTCTTTTATTGTGAGCTATTGCTTTAATGCATTGCATTAGTTTCCAGCTTCAAATTATAAAAGGGTACTTTTCTCTGTTGACGCGGCTCTATTCTTTTTATATATCTATTTTTAAAAAAGAAATAATTTTCTTTATTGAAATGGTTAGGAGCTAAAATGTGTGTCAAATTGGTATTTTTCTCAAAAAATCAAAACAACCGAGAAGCATATAGAAGCCATTTAGTTACAGATCCCAAGATTCTAGAGAAATTTTCTCCGTCCAATTGTTACATTCTAAAAACTAATGTATTTGTAAATGTTCTTGATATACAATGTATGTGTATATTTTATATAGACTTTTATAATACAAGAGTTCCTGCTTATATAGGCTTAAAAAGTATATATTTTTTCTTTAAAAGAATTTAATATATATTTCTATGAAATATTTCTTCTATATAAAATTTGTGTATGAATGTGTAAAAGAAAAAAAAAAAAAAAATAATGAATTTTCTAAATCAATGTTTAAGCTCTTTTTTATTTACTTTAAATGTTACAATTAGTATAAAAATCGAACATATTGAAACAGTGTTTGTATAATTAGTGTAATGCTAGTATAGAATGAACAGCATGTATGCATAATTGTTGTCAACCTTATTTTTTAATTGAATGTCCATTTATCGTAAAAACATTTTGAATATTATACAAAATCCATCAATTTAATTTTCATGTTATTGAAATATTGTAAATTACCACTTTGGAAAGTGAAAAATAATTTGTTACTCAAAAGGGTGGTGCACAATGGATGTTAAATTTTTTTATTACACTTTTATTGCATTTTCATTTAATTTTCTCTTTTCCAATTAAACTTGTAACTTTGACCTAAACCGTGCAATATTTATTTTAAGTGTCAATATGATTGATTTAAACTTTGTTGCAAGTAATTTCTTTTGCATCTCTGCTTATTTTTGTAATGTCTTATCTATCTCATCTTTTGGTGTTTTCTTTTCTAGTCGTATATTCCATGCTTTGAAATTAGTAATTATAAATAACATTTTTGAAGCATTTATTAAAAATTTTGATACTATTTTGGATAATAAAAAAAACTACTAGTAAGATAACATATTTATGGTTAATTGTATATGTCAGTTATTCATGAGAATAAATTTTGATTTATAATTTCTTTTGTTGTGACTCATAAAGAATCTTTGATTATTTATGCTCTACATTGTGCGATTTCCTCCACTATGTCAAGTTGTATTACTTATTTTTTAAAAAAATTTTAACTTTATATACTTAGCTTCTTGAATAATACCATTTTTTATTTATTTTTCTTTTGCTATAAATTTAGTATTTTCTTCAAAATAAGAATTTATCCGAAATCTATTTTACAAAGTGCTATTAATAAATTGAATTAATTACAAATAACACTGTTTAATTTGTAAACTGCTTTTTTTATACAATGTAAAAATATTGCTATGAATTTTTCTTGGGAAAAAAATAATTAAATCATGTATTTGAATTATTAATATTTTTTTTTAGAACATGATCAAATTTTTTTATAAATGCATTTGTTAGTTATGGAAATGATATAAAAATGTATTATATTTATCAAACTAAGAAATTTAATTTGCTAGATTTTCTATTCCCTGTCTTTGGTTTTATTTTAAAATTAATTTTGAATAAAAGAACTTTTTGAAATTTATTTAAATTTTTATTTTGAATTTTGTTTTATATTCTGAAATATTATGTAATTAAATGTTTATAAAAATGTTATATTATTGCTGTTTGATGGTTTAAAATCAGTGTGTTAAAGGGTTTTTTCATCCCATTTGTTATATGCTAATAATTTTAAATCGTATTACTTATTTTGTAGTTTTTTCTTTAAACAGCTGAAACATTTGTTGTCAATAGTGCAAGATAGTGTGCATACCTGTACAGAATCATAATTTTATCAATTTAAGAATTTATATGATTACTTTTGCTTATCCAAATAGTTGTAATCTTTTTTAAAATAATTTGTTATATGTACTATTCATAAATTAAATAAACATTATTATTGCTTTTGGTGATTTTATTTTATCATACAAAAGTGTTTCATTTTTAATAAATAAATATGTGATCCATAATTTAATTGTTTTAGGAATTAATGTATGTAAAAAAAAAAAAAAATTAACAGTTATATGATTTTATTAGCATTAAGTCCTTAGTATATATCAGTGCTAATACATTGTTTGAAAGCAGAAAATTGAAAAAGTCTCATAAAAATAAATTATCTTATCAGTTTTGAAATTTGTATCAATCTTTATCTCACAGAAGTGCTGAGTATGAAAGCATTTCTAATAGTGTTACAAAAAAAAGTAGAATTGAATTCCTTTCTTCTATGAAAAAAAAAAAAAATCTTGATATTATTTTTATTTTTAAATCGCAAAATAAAATTTTCAAATTCTAGAAAAACCAAAAAAGTGAAATATAAATAAAAAAAAAAAATTTGCTCTATTTTCATTGAGAAATTAATGCTTATATAATTTTAAAAATAAATATACATTTTTTTAATGATTTTTGTTAAATTATTTACATTTTTAATTATTTATGTTTTATTTAACTTTTCAAATGTCTTATTTTTATTTTAATGGCCACTTTCTCCATTTGTTTATATATTTTTATTCCGAGTTCAGAGTTTTTAATCTTAATGGGTAAATGTTTAGATTTACAAATGATTTCTGTATCACTAGCATGAAAGGCAATTGGAATTCTATTTATGGAATTTGGTTACATAAATATAGAATCGATCGTAAGAGAATTTTTAAAAAAATAATATTGTGAAGAAATTAAATCGATTATGTGTGTATGTATTTCGTTAAAGTAAAAATATGGTTTACTTTTAAACGAATATTTAATAAATACAAGCAAAGACACCAAAGGATTCGTTGATTGATCTCTAAATAAACTGCATGAGAACAATGTTTCAACAAACTCTGCCTTTTTCACAATTTCTTTTCTATGAATATGCCATATTATTGGCTGTCATCAAATACTTTGGCATATTCCTGCAGATTTGCGGAAGATCTATTAATTAAGATCGCCAACTTTGCTATATATTTAACTGAAGCATGTGCGTTTGACGTATTTTTATAGAATAAAAAAAGAATATTACGTAATAATTTCAGATGAATTAAAACAATTTAAACAAACAATAAGATATAAACAATTCTTTATTACTCTGAAAGACCCCCAAAAAAATGTTGCAGTTTTTTTTATTGCAACAAAATTTCATTTGAAAACACTCCTTATCCAACATGCTATTTTTATTTTGATAACGTATAAATTAATAGCTTCAATATTTGTATTTTCGTGCATCTGAAGGCCCACAAACTTTCAGCCAACCTGCGGAAAAAGACTACTTATGAAGTGAATGTTGATAGTTGTTTGATGGTCCGCGCAGTTATTCATGTCTTGTTCCATGACTGCTCTGAAGTACAGGGATGAGATCTGGAACCATATGTTTGCTTTTAAGAAGTGCAGTTGGCCTGATTTAATTTTAATGTAAGACAATGCGCGAGTACATAAAGCTGATCTGAGAAACGAATTTCGGAAAGCAGGGATTGGCCAGCTAGATCTCCAGTCCTACACCCTACACATCATATCTTTGATACACGTGGGATGGCAACTGCAAACACTTTTCACTTCCGAGTACCATCCGATCCTGCAAATAGAATTGAAGGAATAGGACCAACATCCCCAGAGAATAAACTTCCAGATTCTCAGTATGAATTCACGTCGTTAGAACTTTATAATTCCAACAAGGACGAGCTTTATAAATATTAACCAATTTTTTGCTCGATATTTTAAGATTTGTTTTTTAGACTTTGTGGAGCTGATACATCTTAAGTATGATCATGGGAATATACCATAATTTTTTTTTTGTATTACGTCAATCTAAGTGCATATCTAATTTCATTTAATACTGTTCAGGAAATAATTGGTCAAATTGGAAAAATGTTCTTCATTTTGAACACTAGTATAGATAAAAACTAATAAATATAGGTATGTATTTTTTTTTTCAGTTTCGCAAGAAATATCTATAGCAAAAATGGTTCTCCAAGTGTAAAGGGCAATTTCTAAAAAGGATTAGAGTGTGTTTTTTATAGATAAACATTAAAATATTGGTGAGTAAAATAGAGAAAAAGAAAGTAAATTAAAACTTTATCTTCAAGTTATTGAGTGTTCAAGGCGTGCTCAGCTAGCTACTAGGAAACTCAAACTCACTAATGAAATCCAGAGCTTAATATTACTCAAATTCATAACTAAATAAAGTTTATTTTATTCTAATTTATATATTAAAAAAATAATTTATTAAAAACGCGCTCGGTATCACAGGTTTCGGGTTCGAGTCCCGGCGGTACCATGGATGTTTGTAGTGGTTCGGAATTAACTTTAAACCATATATCAAGGGTCTAACATGATCGTAGAGCGTTGCGGGGGTAGTGTTACTCCTCGTCCGTAGCTATCTTCAAGCTGCACACACCTCCTGGATTGTGCTAAGTGAGTAACGTCGGTGCAGCACTTGCCTTAAGGCATCAAAGACAACTGTCTAAGTGTTTGGCAGCTGCATTACAAAAAAAAAAATAAAAAATTTATGTAATCGGGAACTAAATTAAAAATATTTTTTAGCAATAAATTTAATTAAAAAATATGTATCTAATATATATATGTATATCTTTCTTAAGTAAATGTCGAAAACATTTATATAAATAAAGCCGCTTACCCAACACAATTATATGATCGTAATAGAAAATTTTCTTTCTTTGAATAATTTATCGCACACAAGAAATATGATTTTAAAAACATTACATTCTAAAGAAATAAAACATAGACACATATTTTGGGTGAAACTATTTTATTGAGGGTTTGAATCAACTACATTGTATTATAGAAACTATTGAGTGAGCCTATTGAATTAAATGCCAAAAAAGACCCAGAGGTTGAAAATGTCCAGCAAGCAGTGTCGTCATCTCGTGCAAAAAAATTCGTTGAATATCCCCAGAAACGTCTCTAAAAGTCACAGTTCTAAATGTTCTACACATTAGTCAGTCTTGAATCAGGATGATGCGACCATAAAGGTCATTGTCACAAAACAGTATGATGGGACCATAAAGGTCATTGTCGCAAATCAAGTTCAGAGACCCTAATGGTCATTGTCACAAATCAGGATGATATGACCATAAAGGTAATTGTCGCAAATCAGGATGATGTGACCATAAAGGCCATTGTCGCAAATCAGGATGATGTGACCATAAAAGTCCACTTAATGTCGCAGTTGAGGTATGGTGAGAACGCATAGGTCACCAAATGTCCCAATTACATGATGAATAGCAAAATTGTTCAATAATATGTACAATAATAATAATAATGTATGCCGCATTTGAAATAAGAAAAGAATAAGAAAAAAAAAAGTAATAATAAACAACAACACATAGAAACATAAAATATTTACAATATGTACAAACAAGAGAAATTCTTGAAAAGTTTCTTTTCTCATTGGGATGGAATGTTCTTTTTTTTTAATTGCACTAAATAAAATAGTTCATGTCTTCTTCAGAAAATTCTTAAAATGTTCGTTTTGAAAATTAATAGGCTACAAATATAATGATTGCTTCAGTCTTGAAAATGTTCGATATCGATGCATATATGTCTTTAATTCTTTGATCAGATGAAAACTATTGTTTCAGTTCTATTGATTGCTGCTGCAGTTTGTGGTTATCCGCTTTACTCCCCAAAGAAACTCTCGTGTTTCAAGATCCACTCTGCGCAAGCGCGCTCTCTCCGTCCTGTTCCGTGCCCCACAAGTAGTCCAACGGATCATCGAAGGACAAAAATTCGTAAAAGGGGTTCGTAAATGGATTTAGATTGACTGGAGGACCAAAATTGGGGCTTTGTAGAGCCATAGCATCGTCTAACATATCAGCCTCCTCGTCTCCACGCCCATCAGCAAAAACATCTGTAGTGGCCAAGCAAGTTTGGCAAGCAGCATCTTTGGTGCTCTTCTTTAAGTAGCATTCTGAGTTGGATCGTTCAATCAGAAGCTTTGCAATCAGGATGAAAGGTAAGAAATGGACGCAATAAAGCCAGTGTCCGAAGAAGAAAACCTGTACGTAGCACCAACAAAACACGAGAAATGAAAAATTCCAATCATTTCTCTTTAATTAGTTGTTTTTTCTTTATAATATCAAATGCAAACTAAATCTCACTTTGATCAAATTACAGATCGCACTTCACCAAATCCTTAAAGCAACTGAATATGTAACAATGAATCATTTTATTCAAAGTGTTTTGTTGTTAAAATGCATTGTTTCTTAACACAGATATTAAATAATATTGTTATCGGTATTGTTGACATGGGAAGTAATTGTTACAACAGATAAACTATAAGAATATTAAATCTACCTATCTGTTATAGTCATTAATAATTATTAATTGTGATAATTAAGGATGATTATTACGATTATAATTAGGAAGTTCGTATAACTCTGGGAAGCAGGCTCTTGTGCCGATTCATTGGATCACAGTCTGGGTTATGAAAGAAAAATCAATATAGGATTTTACTTATTTGCAGTTAAATGTGACGTTTTCTTCTCATGAGAACAACATTAACTATTAGTGTTCTACATCAAAAATAATTGTAATTATCCTAATTTAATTGCTGTACAAAAAAAAAATGGAAGCTTGTAACTAAAGTAATGTTATTAAAGAGAATGAATAAATCGGCCACTGTTATTACATATACGAGATTTTTTTATTATTATTAACCGTATTATACGCGCACTGTGAACTAACTATACGCAGACACTTGCTTTTATTTATTATTTCAAGCAAACTTGAATAAGTTAATAATATTAAATCCATTTATATTTGTGAATCAGCATTTTTCGAGCTTGCAACATTGAACTAAAAATTGAAATCGAATAGATGTCAAACACGACGTGAATGCTTTTGCAAAAGCAAAATCATTCTGGTCGATGATGATGCAAAAGCATCACAGCAGTTAATTGCTCTTATTCAGATCAAACACCTTTCCCTTTTGGATGCGTTCTATGTTATAATATGTACTTCTAAGTGGACCTATCTTATGCGACAGTTCACTTTTCGTTCATCTATTCATCTTGTCTAAATTCTGTGGGCTATCTTTTTTCGTTCATCTATTCATCTTGTCTAAATTCTATGGACTATATTTCGTTCATCTTGTCTAAATTCTACAACTATGAGATCAAAACACATCTCGTAAGCCTACATTTTTGACCCTTCGTAAAATCATCCGTTTGCCGGAATTGCTGTCGGTGTCGTTGTCTAGCCACCTCTTAATCTCTAAGTGACTTCTGAAACATAAAATTTCTCTAAATTCTGGATTCCGTAGGTGACACAATGTACTGTTGGTTTATACGCCCTTCTATTTTAAGCTATAATTACGCGACGTCGTATTTCAGATCGTGTGCATATTTGTTCAGCTGCTTACTTCCCAAAATTGGCTCATTTATAAAGCCGAATTTCCACGGTGTTAAGCGTATAATAAAGTTATGTATGAAATATGAATAGCGTGGCACATAAACTAAGATCCGCTGAACAATATGGCGAATGTGGAGATCGTCCCTTTCAGCATTCAGTCTCCGTTATCCTTAAGATAGTTTTTTCCCGTGGCCACTACTGCTTTTTTCCCTTCACGCCAACGGCCTAGAGTAGTAATAGCCAACAGTATAGATTGTCGGTAAAAATCGCCAAGATATCATCGCATGTGTTAAACTACAAAACCTTGAAATGCATGCTTAAAACCTGGAACTAAATAAGTTCAAATTAGTTCTAACAGATGAGTATCATAGCTATTCATCAAAATAAATAATTATTGATCTAACACTTTACATTATGATACAGTCACGATATAAATCAGATAATAATTGCATGCATGTTGTATTCATTCAATACGACAAATAAATAAATTCCTAGTTATCTGTGAAAAGTATAAGTACCCTCCTCCTATCACAATGTTTTGGTACAAGCATACACATAGTCCCATTAAACATTTTTTTTTTCAGTGTAATGCAAGCAACGAGTTCCACACAAATTAATGGCAGAATAACCAAACTGTTTAATGACATATACGCTCATCATATGACGAGCATGATGACTTCAAACTGGCTACCCCAATGCGCACTCTATTTTATGGCTACTCCATGAAGTATACCAATTACAAATCTATTAAGTAATTCTTTACTGGTTCCCTTTTCATTGCAATTCGACCTCGAAATACAAGTACGGTTATCACCGTCTGTGAAGAAACGACCGATCATCATTCGGTAGGTCGTAAATCCTTCGATACAGAACAAAACATCGGCACCGAGCGGAACGAAATTTCATCTTAATCGATCAACATAATCATCACGTGACACGTTTATACTCCAGCAACCCATTTGATTATTCTCCCATTGATTTATATGCGACTAGGCGCTTTGTCTACTTGCGTTACTCTAAAAAGAGTACAACATTCTTCCTAAGTTTCGTCCAAATTTTAGCCGGAACTGATTTTTCGTGCTCTTCTTAGAACTTTCACATTCAAGAGTGGGCGAGGTTTTAGAGATTGTGTTCCATTACAACAATTGCATGTTCGTGCCTACTTTACTATTACATAAGAGTAAGCTACGAAGATCGTAGTGTAAACATCATGAGTTATACTGTAATCAAAGTTCTGCCCATTTTTTAAGCAGGATAGCAATGATTTAACATGGATGAAAAATAAAAACATGACAACATTGATGATAACATAAGTCATGATGGCATTGATTCAACCATCAAGACATGATGACATTCTATCTGTAATAAATCAGTAGATAGATAGTAGTAAGAGATTTCTTACGTGTAAAAGACAGCGCTTTAACCGTCATTCAAACATATGCAACAGCCATGAAAGAGTCTGCAATTAAAGAAGATTCTTTTGAGTGTATTGTAGGGTGGGAAAAGGACTGTTCGTTGTGAGCGCTGATGGGGATTGTCTGTAGCTAAGATGATTGAAAGCAATCTTTGCGTGAAAGACGGCCTTCGTTGAAAATTGACGTCAAAATATTCATTAGTGTTTGAGTTACGCTTGGCTTTGTGAGATGCCAAAACTGATTCTGATTTTCGATTCCGGCGATTTTTGAAATGTCTGAATTAGTTGAGCAAAGAACTTGTATTCAATTTTGTCTGTGGAAACGTTTAGAATGTCGCAGAAGGCATTCCGTGAGGATTCCTATATTGGAAAGAAATGTTTAGAAGAGGTATAAACAGTTAAAAAAAAAAAAAAAAAAAAAAAAAGGCAGAGAACGCGTTGAAGACGAAGAGTCATCTGGTCGTCCATCAACCTAAACCGACGAAGCCCACGTCCAAAAATTAAAGATTTGATATTTGCAAACAGTCGATTTAAAATTAGAGACCTTCCTGATGATGTTGGAATTTCAAAAGGATCGATCCATTCCATTTTGGGCCTCAAACGCGTCAAATCTCGATTGGTACTGAAAACACTGAATGAGCCAGTTCACACTGCACTAATTCTTCGTGATTTTTCGCCAAAAATGAAACTCAAATAGTTCCACAACCACCGTACTCACACCGCGAGACTTCTGGCTATTCCCTAAAATCCAAAGACCACTCGAGGACACCGTTTTGAGTCGACTGAAGAGATTCAACTTGAATCGGCGCGCGCTTTGAAGGTTATCCCTGCCGTTGACTTTTTAGCATGCATTGAGAATTAAGAAAAAAAGTTGGCATAAGTGCATTGCATCCGGAGGGTATTACTTTGAAGGCGATGAAATAAATTTGGAAGAATAAATAAAGAGTTTTGAAAAAAAAAAAAATTGGTCTTTGTGGGCACAGTAGTATTCTACAGCAAGAGAAATGATACTTCACCCTCCCTATACTGTCTATCTTGCTCCAACAGATGACCCTCTTCTTAATGCTTGCAGTATCGTTTTGCACATTTGCTAATACATTTTGACGGACTTTACTTATTTTAAGAAATAAATTGAATATTAAGCCAGATTCTTTTCTTGAAACCAAATGAATTTTATAAACAAAAATTTCATCCAAAAGCTGATGGGAAGATGTAAAAATGATGACTGTAAAAAATCAATGATGATTAAATAAATATATTTTAAAAAGTTTTTAGTTTTAATTTAATCTTAAAAGTGGGCTGTTCATTAAAAGTTTCATTTCAGCCAGATACTTTTCTGTCGAAGCAGAGGCTGGTCTAGAGTCAGGTGTCAGTTTTTAAAAACTTATTGTTTTTAAAAACTGGACAGAACTTTTGAAGATTCTACGTTAACAAAAGTATTTTAAATTAAAGCTTTTGAGATATTTTTTTTTAAAAAATACTTCTTTACGAATATAATTATAACATAACTTTATCCCATTATCCTTTTTTAACACAAAAATCATCATTGTTAACAAGATTTATTTTGAGATGAGGCAAACTTAGTTTTTGTCATCTCACTGTGCACTGCAGGAAGAATCGAGAAATTCCTTTATGGCAAGCATTTCAGTAAGCTCGTTAGAAGGCAATGAACAATTATTGCTTTTATCATTTCGGTACTAATCTACGACCTCACACCAACGCGCGTCTAAGTACCCTGCTCCGAAAATAGACGAAAGAGCCATTCTCTCGTCTAGCGTGCCGTCTCTCTTAGATGACGAGAATCTGTCAAGATGTCTGCTCGATGAACTTTCGGGATGGTGCACTTTTTTTCCCAAAATACAGATTCCAGAAGTAGTTGTTATTGTTATTTTAGTATTGACTTTTTTTAAAACACTGTTTGAATCAGGTTTGACAAGCAAAACCTGAATTTCTTTACAAGAATTTTGAAAGACAGGGATTATCTAAGAATTATCTTTTCCATGGTCACCAACTATGTCATGAACAGAACACCGATGGGTGATGGAGAGAGTGAAGTTGCTTTTCGCTGGGACTTTTTAGGTGAAATTGCCCTAAATATGCGTGTCTGGTGTTAGAATACCCAGAAAACTCGTCGGGCATCTTGACTGTCTATGCGAGACGCTTTACATGCGTTGTCACTATCGCCATAGAGTCTTCTGGTTTCGTAACAGTGACTACAACGACGACACAAATTGATTCGAATCTTAACTTTTAATACACACTAATTGCACTTGTTACCACTGTGGCATGAGTTGAGCACATCTAAGATTTGTGATCGGAATTTTATCAATTTAATATTGCACTTGGATCTTCTCTTTACCCAGTATTAGCGTGCAGGGTTACTCAGATTCGGCTCCATTGGTGATATCTGTTGTATCTACAGCTTTCAGAAACTGAGAGTCTCGATGATGGTTATGACACGCACTATAAGCGTCACACATTGCCGATGGAAATTTGTCTGATTTTCACTCATACGACATGAAAATATAAAGGAGTTATTCCTAAAAGTTTGCCCTTTTATTGCCCGTTACTGTACTATTCCTGGCATATATACCTAAGTAGAAGATATGCAAAAGTATGCATGAGATGGACTGTGAAAGACTACTATTACTCATATTCATTGCGTTTTCCCATTATCCATGTCTATTGTGATTTTCTATTATGCATGCATATTATTATTATCTATGTATATTATATTTTTCCATTATCTATGTCTAAGGTTATTTTCCATTATACATGCTTATTATGATCATACATTATCATGTTTTTCCATTATCTACATCTATAATGATTTTTGCATTTAACTTTTTTTTTTTTTTTTTTTTTGTATTTTGTCCATACACTGTCCATTTCTTCAAAGCATTTATGATCGTTTCCAGAAGTTTATTTGCATAAAGCTATATTTTGCTGTGAAAATATTGTTTCGATATTGAATTCAAGTGTACAGCAGAACATAGAGATTATTTTACATAGAGATTATTCTACATATGATATTCCTCACCCTTTTAAGCAAAGTCTTTTGGATCTTTTCAAGCATCCCAGACTAAGACCACTTCAGAAACTGAATGATAGAACATATGTGACTACTTCTTTTGCAACTCAACTGATTAGGCATTCTGATCCTAGAAATTTAATCGACGAGTTCCCATCTTTTGAGATATATATATGATCATGAAGGGAGAGAAGTCCAAGAGGTAACCTAGCTTACCACCTGTCTCTTAGTAGATAGCAATCATAAAGTAGTAATGTAACAGAGCGCGTCACCCTATTCTAAAGAAACAAAAAGTTGAGTCAAACATCTTAAGTCATTTCGTACCAGAATTGGCACTACATTGCCCCTTGATAAGCTTATTTATTTAAGAAATGTTACTGGAAGCGAGGTCTGTAACAGATGCTGCCAGCAATTTTGAATCTGAGCCCTCCTGTATACTTTACTGTTGGGCTACGAGTAGTGAATTTCTTAATGATATGCTCAATTTTAGGAATGAAACGTAACATTTATTTTCGCGATTATGTCAGAACACCAATTTAATTTTGAATAGAAGTAATTTCATTTAAAAACAAATATGTTGTGTTAGGTTTACTTATTTTGTATGTTACAATGTGTTTTGTCCTCGTATGCAGTAGATCTACAATTATTCCTATATGTACATGTATCATAATTGTGTGTCTTATATTGTTATTTAATAAATCAGTTTAAACGTATGTCTACAGGATTCTTCAATTGGACTAACACATCGTGTTATAACCAGTTGAATTGCTTTCTTTCAAAACAGCTTTTATTTTCCAATTCTTCTAAAAGACGACTCTCCTAGCGAGCATTACTTAAAAAACTTGGCTCTATTTTACCCTTGATCCAATTTGTGGCTGAAAAAGAATAGTTGATCAGCCTTTTTATGTTCGGTTTTATCAATGAAGCACGTGCTCTTATAATTGAATATCTCTCTTTCATTTGTTTTTGGTTCAATTTCATTGACCTTTTTAGAGAACATAAATTTCTGTGCTGCTAATTATTTGGTATAAAATGTCATAGAAACGGGCAATGCAATTTACCCACCCAATTACTATATCAATGGCCGTATCATTTTAACAATTATATTGTTAACGTCCCAGCAACAAGCAAAGCATATCTTCCTTCCAACTGGATGTCTTCAATGCATTATTCAATACATTACAGCTTATCCCGTTTCCCCTCGAAAAAATGAAAAACGATATCCGAAATATCATATATATATGACTAAGTGTGACAATGTGACAAATTTGAACGAAAATCTACCAACCTGAAATGGATTTCTTGTACGATAACCTGTTCCTATAGCAAACCGTCATTCATCAGATAACATGTCAGGAAGAGATCTCGTGGTGAACAAACAGGAACAGACAGGACAAGAGTTCGTGGTATCGTTTTTCTCCAGCCCTAACAATTAACATACACGAAAATCCCAAACGTTAACTGGTGGAGGTTAGATAATAGAAGATGGATTTCCAGTGCAAGGGTGCTTGATTTAATATTCGACAAGCTATGTCAAAACGCAGTCCAGAATGTCTTTCTATTCGGCTCGAGAAGAGAAAAGGAGGATAAAAAAATCCTCGGATGCCATTCATTCAAAATTGACGTGACACATTGTGGGTCTAGTGTAACAACGCCTCCACCAGTGTTGCACCTATGTAACGCTGTTTCTGCTATATCTCAGCGGTTTTAGTGGCGATTGACTAAGGTCAAAGTACATGAAATCTAAAAACAACGAAACAATTGTATGGGTGGATAAAGAAAATAATTTTGTATTATTATTAGTAGTATTTTAGGAAGATCTACCCTCGCTTTTGCCGCACAAGAACTAAACATACATAGAGTTAGTACGCATGTGAAGAAATTGTGGCCACGAAAATTGCTAGGCTAGTAGATTATTTTTAATGGTATTTAAAGAGATATCCTTATTAAAGATCAAAACTTTCTTCTCTTCTTTATGATTTTATTTTCAAATCACTCAGTTATAATGGCAATTCGTCGTGTAATGTTTATATGTGAAATAATTATATTCGATATTAATTTTTCCTGTGCTTAAATCCAGAAGTAAATGGTGATCAGTCTCTCTTTAAAACGACAATTCATAGACGGCTTGGAAATTCATGTGCAGGTTTACGGATAATTGAGTTTGGATGAAAAAAAGAAAAAACTATGATCTTTACTTTCCTTATTCCTAGTCAAATCTTTATCTGGAAATCAGTCATGTTAAAAAGCTCATGAAATCAATAGTAATCATCTGCATTCTACATTTCTTCTTTAAGTGTATATTTTAACCCTATTTGTAAATTATTTTGCAAATTGAGAATTTTCAACACTTACAACAAATAATGGTGAAAATAGCGAAAAATCGAAATCTATTAGATAACGTATTGTAGACTTGTCAAACATTTCATTACAGTCAACAATTTTCATTCAAGATAAACAACAATGATATTCACATTGGCCAGGTTTTTATCCGTAAAATGCTTTATTTCTATAATTCCTATGCACTTTATTATTTCTTCTTCAGTGGCGTAACAGCCCCATGGAGCACCAAGACCGTCTGCCTAATGGCAGATTTTCAGACAGGAGATGTTTTTCTTTTTACTGAGTAGGGTTGTCATCCCTACTCTCTGCAGTCATATTAAGCCGGGACGTACGGCTTAAGGTGAATTCGGATCAAGACAAACATCCATAGCAAAGGGGGTCTCGAACCCGAGGCCTAAGCACCGAGGGTCAGTGCGCTAGTTACTGGGCCATCAGGCCCCACCTTATTATTTACGATGCATAAAAGAAAGAAATTCAGTATTAATGTATCATATTATAATAGCTATTTTAATATAAATGATTTTATTTTAATTTTTATTTATTTATTTTATATATATAATTTTTAACATTTACACATTAACTGGACATAGTCCCATCACATTCATCTTAATATAAAAAGGGATTCATAGAATAATAATAAAAAAGGTTTAAAAACACATCTAAACAATGGTAATAAAAAAAATCACTGGTAAAAACTTTTTACAATGCCACATAAATGCATTTCAGCAGAAGCAATATATTTCACAAATAAAAGTTTTGAAAAATGTGAAGAAAAAACTTCAAGGACTAATTTTAAATCCAGCTGAATTCTATTGTGCAGTGTACAAACTGATAGAACTATTGGTTTTCACACAGCTAGTGTTAAAATATTTAAACACTAACCAAATATTTATAATATATATAAGTACACTGTTCTATTTGAACAACTAAAATTAAATATTGACGTTTAACTAACATCATTCATTCTTGAAAAATTAGGGCTTAAATTTATAAAATTTATTTACTTTTTTTAACTAAGCTAATAATTGGGAAAAAATTAATATTAGTTCATTTTTGTGAATGCATCATCATCATTTAAAAATGTATTTAAAAATTATAAGTAACAGATTGAATACCCAAACTCAAATACAAGATTTAAATGATTTGAGTAAGTTCTCTTTCATTTTCGGTCTTAGCTTTTCTAATCATAATAACTTTCTTGACTGCAAGTTAATTAAATTTATTGTAAATTGCAATACGTCTGACAATTCAATAATTTATTTCACGGCTTGATGGCCAATTTGCTAGAGCTCTGGCTTTTGGTACTACAGGTTCGAATCCTGGCGGTGGATGAATGTTTGTTAATGATTCGGAATCCACGTTAAACTGAAGATCCCGTTCTAATTAGCCCAACGTGTACATAAAATGACCGTAGAGCGATAAACCAAACCATAATTTATTTCAACTTCTGAGGTAATTCTTGATTAGCTTAGAATATAAAATGTAAATTTATATAAAATGAGCCCAAGTTTAATTTGTATAGATTCTTTTAATTAAAAATATTCATCACCATTTAGAAAATTAAATCTGTTGAATTGAAAAAAAATTCTAAAAATTTTTTATTTAATACATTTTAAATTTTAAAATAATAAATTTAACTTGCAATTTTTTAAAACATTTTATACATAAAGTTTTATAAATAAATATTTGAAAAGTGAATAAAATAATAAAGAAATTATATCAAGTATATAAAAGTAGCATATAATATTAAAAATTTTTAAAAAAAAAAATTATTTAATAAATAAATTGTTACGTAAAATACATTTATCAAATATTACTGCGAATTTATTAAATTTATTTTAAATTAAATTTTCATTACAACTCCATTTATTACAAGATCTGATGAGAATTCCCATAAAACGATATAGATATAATATCATTTTTATTCATGCAGAATATAAATTGTAAATATATATAAAATGAGAAATAAAAAAAAAATTAAAAGAATTATTCTAAAAGAATATATATATGCACATACATATATTCTTTTAGAATAATTTAAAACAAATGTTCTATGTTATTTATAAACAAGTCTCATCTTCCTATTAGTCAAATTCTTTAAATTTTATCACCCTGATGATTAATTACTGGAAATCGTTTTCTAGAATCATTGTCTACTTTCTTCGAACTACAAAACCGCAGAGTTCGAAGTCGTCTGCGGAAAGATCTTTCCATTCGCCACGAGCAGACGATTTCGTAACCGCCAATCCCCAAAACCTCGTTTGCTCTCGGTTAAGTAAGCCACCCCTAGAAGGCGGGAAGGAGGTTCTCAACTTCCCTTGCCTATATTTGGAAAGCCCTCTGCACGCAACACTTCGAACCCCGTTCGTCTTATTCCATCCACCCCCTCACCCTCACACTCTGGAACTTTTTTTTTTTTTATTCTTCGTTCTTGTTTATCTCACAGCAACTTCAACTTTCATTCTGCTGCAATTGGAATTTTTTGCTGTTCTTTTTTTCTTCTTTGTTATTGGTCATATCGTAGTCGTTTGTTTGACGACGTTCGCTGTAACCGCCATTAAGACGATAGCAGTGATAAGGTGCGGAAGAGTGCTCTTCAGCATCCCTGTGGAATTAACTGTTTGGGAAAAAAAGTGTTTTCAAGAGAGAAATCGTTCTACGCTTTGGTGAGCACTGTTTTTTTTTTCACCCACTTTTTATTCTTTAATGTTCTATTTTTGTTTTTAGATTTCTTTTTCTTTTAATTCCCTGTTGAATCAGTTGTAAAAAGAATAAGCAAACATAAAAGTAGACTACTTCGATTTCTTTTTTTTTTTTTTTATGTCCTGAAATAGATATATTAGAAGTTTTTTTAATTTGATTATAAGAAATATATAAAAGATTGTATTAATTTGGAATTTCAATATAGTTTGTTCTTGTTTTATATTATAATGTTTTCTTTTTGGAAAATTCCATTAAGAATTGATATTTATATGAAATCATTTTAAGAACATGAAGAATATTTTTATGAATAATAGATTACTGAAATTATTAGGAACTAAGAATATCAAATTCTTGAAACAATGCAGGATTCGTTCATTAAACATTAATTATTTGTAGAAGATTTTATTTTTTACTTTTTTTTTTCTCTCTCTCTCTCTCTTTTCTTTAGGTAAAAAAAAAAAAAAGAACCGCATTTTTTTTTTTTATGTATAAATCAGGTATCAAATTGTTATCTTTGTACAATAAATTTTTTTTTTCAGTAATACAAAAAAAAAAAAAACGAATTAAGAATGTTTAATATGAAGTAAAAATTTTTAATAATGTCAGAATTACTATAAATTTTTTTATCATTCTATAGAGAAATTCATGAATTTCATGTAATGATAATTATGCTTAATTGATAGCAATATGAAATACCTCGATTCCTTCTTTTTGAATTATATGCTCTCTTACCTATAAGTACCTTTCAGTAATTTATTTTGCATAAAAAAATTTCTTATTTTAATAATTTTCATAATTCAGGGTCCATATACTATTTTTCCACATTAATAAAAAAAGTACTAATATGTTATTTATAAAAATAATTTCCATGCAATTTATTTATTACTTGTATATCTCCTATTACAGAACTTCATTGGTTATATTAGGAATTTTAAGCTAAAACTGAGCATAAAATCATCATTACAGGAATCATATGTCTTTGTTATTATTCAAAATTATTTACAAGATTTTTTTATTCATTATTTTGAAATTATTGTTGTTCTACAGATGCTGCGAGCCTAAAATTAATATTGAGAGAATTTAAAAAAAAAAAAAGATACAATATCCATAAAAGTATTTCTTTACTCTGATTTAAATTTAGAATTTTAGCTGGAGTAATATTTTTAATTTTTTACTTTATCCCCGGAAAAAATAAAAAGCCCATTCACAATCAATTATTTGTAACATATAGATAAATATCAAAAAGTCACTATGTGAAAATAATATTTTCAAATTCGATGTTCTTTTTGATGACAATTTAAATGGAAAACTCAATTGTTTATTTAATAATTTTTAATTAAACGTATCAATAAATATTAAAATTACATATAAAATCATGCCTCCAAAATAAACCTCCAAATTTAATTAAGAGTTCATATTTTAATTGTTCATATAAGTGAAAAAAAATACTTTATATAATGGTTCATAATATGCAAGTGTCCATATTTTTATCTTGCTACCTCATTGAGAAAGGATTTAAGTTCTAACCTCATATGATGATATAGATTTTATTGTGCTGTCCTCTATTGGGATGAAATTGACCAAAAAGTGATGTCCTTAGATATAAAATATTAATTTTATTTAATAAAACCAGATTTACAAGTGTCTTTCATTGGACAAAAATACGCCACTGAAAAATATCATCCAAATTGAATTTAAAATCGTTAGAACGATTAGTTTTTCTGTTGTTTTGTTCTTCATCGTCGGATTAATTTGGAATACTGTTACTTATTTATGGAATATATTACTTTTGGAATATTGTTACGTAAGTTTTGGAATATTTTTACTTATGTATTGCATTTATAAAATATGCATCTTATTAAATATGATCTGACTTAAAAATCCATAATGTATGGGTTCTCTTTTGTATGATTATTAATTAGATAAATTAAATACATTTTTATAATACAAAGAACAATTCACCAATATTCCATCTTTTAATTGATACGTTTTTCTTCTAATCTGTGAGCGTTTTCATTTCCCAAAAGAAATCAATTCTGAATATAAGGTATAAGAGTAGAGTTATCTTTAAGCAGAATGGCATTGTCTTACATAGTTGCAACGAGAAATGAGTTTATTACTTGGATCTTTTTAATTAACCGTATCTTCCTCCAGCTATGACAGCTTGTCATCCTTGTTTCCTCTTCCCCTCTGGGCGGAAGTGGAGAAGACAAGTTTTCTGCACGATAAAATACATTCTTTTGTCCGAAATTCAGATAACTTAAGTAACTTTTAAGTATTATTGAATGGGTTTGTAAACGTATTTAAATAAATGTTTTATTCTTAGGGTTAATGAAAGAAGCAAATATTTATTTTTTTAAATTTTTATTTAATATCCTAATAACTTTTGATTGATACAAAAACCACTATATTTTGCAATTATGCATGCTTTAACGTCAAATTATCGAGCAATAATTCCGGTTAATTTTGAAACATATTGAGTAATTTAATATTTTTATGAGTAAAATGCAAAGTTCATATTAGTAAAAGGATGGATGGATGCCTTGGATGCTTGTAGTGGTTCGGAATCCACTTAATCCAAGTAGGGTTCCTGTCTAATATGACTGTAGAGCATTGGGCGTAGGGCTGACAACCCTACCCTTTAAAAAGAAAACACCTCATGTCTTGAAATCTGCCAGTAGGCCGATGGCCTTGGCCCACCATAGGGCTGTTGCGTCATCGAAGAAGAAGAATGACATGATAATAGTGCTTTGAATGAAAAATCGTAGTAGCGCTTATTGCTGTAAATATTGTTGTTATTTTGGACAATATTTCTGATATTTCATGTACGATCGCCACTAATGAAAACACTGTTGTCTGGACTATTTTGCTAGAGGAAAAGAAGCTGCTTTTGGAGCTGAGGGTCATTCTGTTGGTATGGGTGTGGTTCTTGCTTTAGCTTCCTGTGTTTTCTTCCTTTTTTTTCCTAATATTTGTTTTTTTTTTTTTGGAAGAAGAATAGGAACGAATTTTGAAGTTTTTGAGTAACACGTGAAAGCGTTATCATGCTGGAGAAACAATCTTATAATATTCATTTTTTTTTTTTTTTCATATTCTGTAAGTTTTTCTCTCAATGAATTCATTTGCTGTTGATAACGTTCAGCATTGGTGCTCTGTACGGGATTGAAGCTTTTGTGCATTACATCTTTCTGATCTTACCAAATTCAAAACAAATATTTCCACTAGTATTTGATTTAGCTTTAATAGGGCCGATTTGGATGCATTATGATTTTAGTGCTTTACGATTATTGTAGTGAATCCATTTTTCATCAGCAAAAATTCATTACAAAATTCATTACGTTCATTAAGCTGTCTTTAAAAAGAATTCACTTAAAATTAAATGCTTTGAAATGTCTCTATCAATGCATGTATGACCTAATTTCTTTGCTTCTGAACTATCGCTTTTTCATGTATTAGTTAGGAAATTACTAGATAGCATGTAATGCCATTGTAAATTTTCCTTCGGTTGGCACGTATCTTCATCCAGTAATCTAAATCTGCATTCTTTCTGATGCATTTTAATTTTCTGTGTCTTCCATATCAAAATTCTTATTTTTGAAATGACTCAATTATCGTTTACGTTCACTTTTAGCTTTCGTCGTGAATTAGCACAAGAAAGCAATAACTTTTAGAACAGTTCTTCTTTATAAAAAAATAGTGCAGTAAAACTTCCCCCTTGCATCGTTTTTATTATTATTATTTTAATTTGACAAAACAATTCAAAAATTTTGAATGTGTTTGAAAAACAAGACTGTTTACATTTCAATGAAATGTTTTGTTTCAAAGACTTTCTTGTAACGTGTTGTTAATATCCTTTTATCAAATCATCTGTTAAAAAAGATGTAAACTTCATACAATGATTAAATCTGGAACTTTTCATTTCGACTGATCAAATAAAATAGACAGGCCACAGCATCATGAAGAATAAAATTTATTTTCTTATCATTTTGAAATAAAAAAAATTCTTAATTAAAAAAATCCAAACAAAATATAGAACAAGAATTTGCTTTGCATTCTTATTTCTTTTCGATAGATACCCAGAACATTCTTTCAAGAATATTATATTTCTAAAAACTTCCATGTAAAAACTCATACCAAAAAAAAAGAAGAAATTTGTTCTGATCAAAGTTAAAAACCATTTGCAACATAGCTTTACCATTTTTAGAAGTGAATTCTTGAACTGTTCTCTAATAAATAAAAAGAACGTAATGAAACTTAATTTTAGTGTCAGTAATTCTTTTTTTTTCCCATCCGTTTGTGAAGTCTCGGTTTAGTTTGAGTTTCGATTCACTGCTCTTTGGGGTAAAGAAAAAAAGAATCCTTCTCTGACGTCACCAACCCCTACGCTCATTAGAAAGACACTTATAAAGATGAATGATCCGTTTATGCATTTTGTTTTCATCTTTTCTTCAGGCTTGAAAGGGAAACTTTGTTTGGAATATGGTTATGATCCGACTGTTTGAAGTAGATGCATTCCTGTCAAATAAACTAGCTGTTATAATAAGTTGTTAAGGATGTATCCGGGTGTGCCAGTGGGTTTCAAACTGGGGGATCTCAGACCCCAGTTTCCCCACAAAGGGATCTCGAGTTGAAATGTTGGGATGTTTGCTATTATTGCATCGTCCCATTTTTTAATGCGATTTTATTTTTTTAATGATGTTGGTTATACTTTGTCTGTTCTAATGTCCTAATTAATAGGCCTATTTAAGGTTTTAAAGTGATTAATGAATTTAATTTCTGAAGTGTTGTCAATTAAACGTTTAAATGGATAGAAAGATGATAACTAGAGTTAAAATTTTTAGTTATTGTTTTTATATTAAGTTTTATTCATAATTTTTTAAACACAAAATTTGTTAATTTTCTTTAGTTACACTGATACTATATTAATATGTTAATTAAATTTTTTTTTTTAAATATAAATAAATATACCATCAAAAGGGCCAGAAAAATTGAAAAAGGCTGTCACGGAAGAAATCCTAAAAATTCTAAGTACTAGTAGGGTAGATAAATATAAAAAAAAAAGATTGGCATGCCCTTTTACCCCATTTTTTGCATAACTTATTTGTCTCGAATTTAAAGACTTTTAATACTTATTTGCAAATTGTACTGCTATGACAACTCATGATGTCCAATGAAAGCGAAAAGTAATTATTGTAAGAGAATGAATGATTATAATAATTACTTTAATTTAATTTAATTGCTTAATTTTTTATAAATGCTTCTTGTTGTAATATTATCTAGCTTAGATGATAATGTTATGATGCAATATTATCCAGCTTATTGCAATGATAATAATGCATTAATAATACTGATGATAATAATGTAATGACATATTATCCAACTTTGGTGCAACGGGAATGTAAACTTTGTCATGGAATATTAGAGAATATTCGCTATAAATAAATGTAAAATGAGGGACACAAGAAAAACTAAAGTTCTAAAGTTGTTGCTTGCAAATGAAATTAAAATTAAAAATTATTTTTCCTTTTATGTAACATCTTTTTTTTATATCATATTATATATTTTTTATTATATATATTTAACAAAATAAAATATGCACATATTTCATATAACACAGTCCTGTAAAAATATTTTTCGAAAATTGTTTTAACTTAAGAATAATTTTTATATTATTTGTAGTGCTGATTTCAAAAATAAAATTCATTTTTTTTCCATCACAGAAAGTTCTATCACAAAGAAAGTGTAAATTTTGCTACAATAAACTGAAATCATGAAATTTTGACAATCTATATGTTTTATTAATATATAAATTTGTGCAAATTACATATTTTTCATAATTCGAGTCAATAATAAATGAATAGATATAACACAAAAAAAAAATAATAATAAATTTTATAATAATGTTTTTGCTTTACAACAAAAGATCTTTTCACGTTTTCCCTGGAGAAAACATTGTATGGATTGTCTATATTTCGTTGTCTTCTTCTTTTTTTTTTCATGATTATGGTTATTTACTTATATTCATTAATTTTTTTGCGAACTCGAATAAATATTGCTTTGTCGATCCTTAATATCCTTAATATACTAAAATAAATTAAATTCTTAAAATTGGACTGCGATTTGGGATACAAAATTTCTTATAAAAACACAAAAATATTTATAAAATAACAAATTCTTAAAATTGGATTACGATTTGTGATTAATTTTTTTCTTGCTTCTTAATTTATTAAATTCTTAAAATTGGACTACGATTTGTGATAGAATTTTTCTTGCTCCTTAATATACTAAATTTCTAAAATTGGATTCCGATTTGCGATAACATGATACAATGTTTCCATTGTTTACATGTACTTGATAGAATGTTTTCATCGTTTAGGCGATCCATAACCATACATCCGATCCATAAAATATCTAAAAATCCATAATTAACTTAATCCTTATTTCACAGACAATTTTTGTCACCCTTGATCTGTATTATTTTCGGGAGCGTTTTGTGGGTGTGATCCAAGATGGCCTTCACAGGTCTTCCAGTTAATTATTAAAAAAATGCAATACTTGCATTTCTTTAAACTTACTCATACCTCTAGCATATTAAAAAAAAAGAAATCCGCATTCGATTTCCTTATTCTGCATGAAATTCATTGTGCAATAAAATCTTTCACTGTGAGTCTTGCGATAGAAATGCGCACGATTCTTCTGACCACTCGGAATTAGTTTGAAATCTCATCTGACTCTCTACGCAAATAAAGCTGTCAGATGTTCCGAATGCATGGCAGCACAGTCACCGCCGACGCAATGCGCGCACTCCTAGACAGAACTTGTATCAACAAAGATTAATGGCAGGGAGTTGCAATCGCAGGGCGCTTGTTTGTAGTAGTTTGTAGTCTTGATTAAACACGACAGTTTCACGTCTTGTCCTTGTCTGTACTTTTGACAGGAAGATTCTTCAAGTACAATAGATCCCAGTTTTTACAATTTTCAGTAAGTTTTTTTATATACATAAGTATTTGCTTAACATATACTGTTTGTTAACAATGTTTAAAATCTAGAATTATTTATATGTATATTTTTAGCACTATCTATTGGTGTTTGACTTTTTAATGTTTCACATACACAAATTTCTCTGTTAAATAACTGAAATATGTAGTTTAAATTGTTAGTTTTATTAAATAATGTAATAGGTTAAGTTAATTTACAATCTTTCAATTACAGCTCCTCATAGTTAACATTCGAAATACATGGTTTAAAAGTTTGACTATGCATAATCTTTAATGAATTGTATAAAATAGATATTGTTTTTTTCCTGCTATGGGGTGAATTTTATGCGTAGACTAAGAAATAAAAATTTTAAATTTACAGAATTTAAAAACAAAACAATTGTATGTGCCATTTTTAAAAAAGTAGTTATATGTATCCCTTGTATTAAATATGTTGTTTATTTAAAAATGTTAAAAATTGTTTTTTTAAACAGATTTTTAAATACTACTACAAAACCTGAAGTTTTTAAATATTTGAAATATGAAAAATTACATTCTTTCTAAATAAGTGAAATAACGTAGTTACTTTGTTAAATAAAAAGCAATACAAGCTCAAAATTTTAAAATAGGTCTGTTACATTAACAAAGATGTTCAATAGTATATAATTTATTTTTAAATTAAAATTTTAAAATTTCTATTTCCGTATAAAATTGAAGGCTAATAAAGATTTAGTTTAAAATCCAATAACTTACAGCTGCTAACTTAACAAGTATCATTTGAAACACTAATTAAGAATTTTGCCATGCATCATCTTTAATAAACTGAATTAAAAAATATTTTTAAACGTTGTTTGTTTTCTTGAAAAGTTTTTTTTTTTTTTTAATGCAGAAATGAAACTTAAAATTTTAATGTAAATATAAAATTACCTACTATTGAAAATTCTTAAAGTAAACAGACTACGTTTTTAAAATTTGGGTTCCTATTGCTTTTATTTAATTAATTTTAGATTCTGCGGTGTGTTTTTCAAATGGTTGTCAAAATGTAAGTTTACTTAAGCAATAGAATGAAACTGAAGAATTTTGATACATAATTCATAAGGTATTGGCTTCTTTTTGGATTGTTAGAACATCGAATACACTGCTCATTAAGTTGTATTTAAATGTATATGCCATGTCATTTATATAAAATCAAATATCAATATTTCTATAACGAATTCGTTTATTATGAATTAAAATTTTATCGGTACAACTTATTCCGTAAAACATGTTAAGGTTTTCAACTGAGAACATAGCCATGTACTAATTCTATCTAAAAAAGTATTGGAATGAATTGACCCAGTAGATTATTAACCTTTTGTGGTATTCTAAAAAGGCATTAATCATGCACCAGACACAAAAATAAACTCTAAATCTGTATTCTCCGGTTTCGAATCCAGATCGTCCTTCGAACATGCAACTGGTTCATCTTTCGTTATGTAGTATATGCGAGGTCATCAGGCTAACGCAATCAGCCAACAAAACCACTTATTAAATTATCTCTGAAATAGTTAACAAATCGTGATTGATTGTGGTTCATTTGGAAAATTTTGTTACAATTTGGTAATCAATCATACTTTTTGCAATTATTGCATACTCTGATTATTAATTGAAGTGCATGCGACTTACTTTTGCTGTTGTAGACCCTTTCGTATGATTGCTGCCTTTAAGAATCCCAGCAAAATAAAAATGACCCACAAAAAGACAAGCTATAGATTTCTTGAGCATTTCATTCAATAACATTTTGAGCACGAAAATTTAGCCATAAAAAATGAATGGTTAATATATGGTTTGATTTAATTAATTTCTTATAAATATTTAAATTTCATTGTTTATTTTTTTGTTTATCAATTTACTTTATAACCAAATGATTAAAGTGTGGAAGATATTACCAATAACAATTTGTTCGAAATCCACAAATTAAAATCTTATTTCAATAAAGATAAGCAAATCAACTTATTATCGACAGAATTGGTACACTGAATTGCAAAAGTTTTATTATTTTTTTTGTAATGTTTTCATTTTATAATATTTTTTTCAGTTTTATTCATTTTATATAATGACAAATAAAATGTACCACTACGTTTAAGATTGGAATTCAAATAATGAAAAATAAATTTTTGCATTAATATGTTACTTTCATAATTTAAATAGAAAGATTTGAATACTTGACATTTTAAATGGAAATAAATTTTATTTCTTGACATTCCTTCATTGTGACAGGATCCGAAATTATTCGATGACAATGGGCATTTTAGTGTCCCAAAAGGATGATTCAACCTCTAAAAAATTAGAATACTTTGTAGTGATCTTGCATGTTGTTCATGTATATAAAGACTCAGAAATAAAGTTATTATTTATTATTTAAAAACTTAAATATTTTGGGATAAATTTATTTTTAATGTTTTAGACCAGGAATGCATAGATTTGTGATGGCTACGGATATCATATATACTCACTGTAACAAGCAGGCCGGTAAAAAAAAAAAAAACATGAAAATTATTTGACTTATATTTCATTTTTTCATGTATGATTAAAATAAACACTTTGATGCATGATATTTTATTAATAATTTAGTATTTGGTTTGCTTATTTATAATTGTTTTAGTATCGGTTAGATTTTTTTGTAATTACCGGGCTCAAAGCTGGCTATTAATAACTGTTTAAGTATTTGATTAGATTGTAATCCTCGGATCAAAAATGATTAATTAAATTGTTTTTATTATGAATTTTGTTTATAATTGAGCATGTTGATCAAGACTTCGCGCATTTGAATACATTATCTAATTACCATACTTTTAAAATGGTATGGGATTTTTTTATAATATCGTAGAAATAAAAAATTGCATCTAGGCTAGCTTGTTATTGATAGATTTTGATCTTCTGGGTGTGCTATAAATTAGAAAACACTGAATAACATTTTTCTAAATGTTAAGACATTTTTTTTTTTTTTTAAGTTATTAAACTAAAGTAGATCAAGTTTCATATTTCAATCGTTCAACAAAATTTAAAAATCTTTCAAAAACGATTACCTATCATATTTTCTTAAGTTAAATGAAATATGTGATGGGCTGCTAGAAAAACAAATGCAGGCCGAAGTTTACGTTGCTCTGTTGTAGATTAACAAAATAAATATATATTACAGTTAATTTTAACAATATTTTTATGCCATACGTGTAATAATCCCCTTTTAACTGTTTCTGAATTTGCCGGTCTACAATTAACAGATTCAGTTATTAAGAATTAAGGTGAACCCCTATTGACCTTGAGTTCCACATTTTATAGTAACAACCACTTCTAACTTCATAATTTATTACCGCCTTAATATTTCATTTTATCTCTCCGGATATATTTTTTCCAGACTCTTAAAGATACTAATCGCAATATTTTAATGATTTTTTTTTTTTAAATGTCTTTTCGCTGTGACTGCAGATGCTTTTTTTTCAGCTTGTGGACATTTGCTTTTCTCTCTTCCTCATCTCCTTCCGAGGTTGGATTTCAACTTTTAAATTCCTCAAATATCCATTTTTGGTCGTGGCGTGGATGTTTGCTAGTGGTTCGGAATCCACGTTAAACAGTAGGTCCCGATCTAATTAGCCTAAAGCGTGCACAAAATGACGTAGAACGGCAAACCAAATCAATCAAATATCCATTTTAATAAACTGTAGTAAAAAGTTCAAGATTTTTAATTTTTCTGCAGAATCCACTTAACTTTCGACTACAGCTTGCAGCAGCTTACGAGGCTAGTACATACATTTACTTTTAGTAAGATATAATATACATATAATTTTTCGTGATAAGCCTTGCGGACACACAATTGTTTTTCTAATCAACAGTTTGCCGAAATTATCGCTTGTACCATTGTGACCGTACCCTCGCCCTGGCCGTTTTGAATAGCTGTTTCAAATTTATTTTAAAAAGCATGTAATTCTCCTTTTATTATATTCTAAAATGCTTAAGTATAAAGCATTGGTAAAAACGACACATAAGGCTTCTGATGCCACTTAATGAATCTTATGCAGCCTAATGGCAAATTGGGTAGTGCTCTGGCCTTTGGTACCTCAGGCTTCAGGGGTCGAATCCTGGCGGTGGCATGTATGTTAGTGGTTCGGAATCCACGCTAAATTGTAGGTCCCGGACTAATTAGCCTAAATTGTGCAAAAAATGACCGCAGAGTGACAAACCAAATTAATGAATCTTCTGCCTTTTCTTTTGCTGTTCTTCACCTCCGTGGTTTAGCGGCACATTATTTTCAGATGATTTCAATTCATTCTATAATCGGAAACTCCTTCTAATGACTCGACAGCCCATGATGAGCCAAGGCCTTCCCAAGAACCTTCTTCTATTTCAATCTCTGCTTTGCGACAGTTTTCCAGCTAGTAACTCTTAAAACTTTAAAATCTGCCTCCACACAATCGGTCCATCTCAACTTGGGCCCTACACCTAGTTCTAGTTCCAAAAGGTATACAGTTGAATATCCTAAATGCGAAGATGTCAGTACAGATGAATGTCCTAAATGTCGGCAGATGTGACCCTCAAATCTCATATGTCCTAGCTTAATGAATTGAATGACATCTTCGTTCTTAAACAACCTATATATTTCAAAATTATGCCGTTGCCCCTACAATCCATCCTCATTCACAGAGCTAAACATATTTCCAAGAGCCTTTATCTCAAAGATGGAATCGGAAGCTTCCAACTGGGTTGACATCAGTTACTAAGATTGTGCTTCGTAGAACGTGAAGTCATTCGGAAGCCTGGGTGGGCTAGAGATCTAGCTTCTGATTGGCTGGCGTTCTGAGAAGTGCAATCTGGTATCTGGTGGGAGTCAAGCTTAAGACAGCACATAAATATGCATAATGCATTCTAAAAAATAAGTCCTTCGTCCACTTCCTGCTTCTATATTTTTATTTACGTTCATAGGTATCTAGATTTATAAATCCTTATAATAATTAATAGCCCGAAGCTTGTATTGATAACCACAGGATTCAACATACAGCAATACATACAATGTAATGCAACGTACATAATGCAAACTTACATTGGAAACATGCAAGCTTGTATTGAAGCTTGTATACAAAAAGAACACCGGTAAATTAAAAGAAACTTTTGGAGTGTGCAAACTTTTGGCTTTTTGGCATTTAAAACTTTTTACCTACATATTTTCTAAAATGTTAAATTGTCTGTTAATTTTATCGTGTATTTAAGTTAATTTTCATATATCTTATTCATAAAACATTCTCAATGTGTTGAGAATCAGTAGAATAATTCATGATATACGGATGGATAGCTGTGTTTTATGTTTTTCCTATGTAAGAGTGTGTATTTTTATTGCTCTTAGACGCACGTTTTCGCCAACCGTTTACAATGCGTTAATAAATCATTCTAGAAGAAAACCATAATGATATCTGGAAATTATAATATTAAAGAAAGTGAATAAAATCGATGATGTTCTCAGTAAGGCTAATTAAATAAAGTCAAGCATTTGTGAATACAGCTTTGAATACAAATTCATTTATCAAGACAGGCACCGCATATCCATATAGGGTCAGAAAGGGAAAGTGGCCAGAGAGATTACGGAGCAAAACACCTGTCGGAAAAGCGAAAAGAGAAATTCAGCAGCGACTAGGTCAGCGCGTGACCTCTTTATTCGAAAAGTTCCCAGAATCGCCCTGACCCTGATTCGTCCGTCACAAAGAATGACTTCACTCTCATATATGGAAACAGCTTTTTCCAAAAGACCGCAGAGATTAGTGCTTGTTTTGTTTTTTAACATTCCGATTGCGTCGTGTTTAGTATACCTTCAGGGATAGCATGCGACGATTTTTGGTTTAAACTGGAATATATGGAAAAGTTTAAACAATCATAAGAGTTCGTGTGTATGATGCAGGGTGTGGTTAATTGATTTTAAAACTGATTGTATATTGAGGTACATTACAATTTAATCTTTTTTTCTTTGTTTCGTGGAAAAGTAAACAAAATGCATATTCTCGCTCCAATATAGACAACAATTTAAATGAATTGTAGTACTGCTTAAGTTTTCAAAATTTTATTTATTTTTTAAATCGGAGTTAACATACCGCTAAATGAATCCATTATTGTAATGGATTCATTTAAAATGTTTTTAATTTCCATGCATAAGAAAATATGGTTTTTATTGCAACTGTAGAGAAGTTTTTTTAAATCCTGGTTTTATGATGTATTTATTTTAAAATTATGTATTTTATGGAGTTTAAAGGATTGTCATGCATATCACAATTATCATATTTTTGCGTAGTGTTTGATATAACTTCAACTTTCTGGATAACATGAGACGATTTTTTTGGTTTAAACTGGAATATTCTGCTGGAAAAAGTTTAAACGATCCTAAAAGTTCGTTTGTATAATGCAGGGTGTGGTTAATAGATTTAATACAGATTGTAAATTGTAATGTAGTTCAATGTAATCTTTTTTCTTTCTTTCGTGGAAAGTAAACAAAATGCATATTCTCGCTCCACACAAATAGTATCTAAGCAACAATTGAAATGAATTATAGTACTGCTTAAGTTTTCAAATTTTATTTATTTTTAATTCGGTGTTAACTTACCCGTTGTGTTATTATAATAGATTCATTTGAAATGTGTTTATTTCCATGCATAAATAAGTAAAATGATTTTTATTCAATTATACAAAAAACTTTTTAAAAAATCCTGTTTTAATGATATATTTATTTTAAAATTGTGTATTTTATGAAGTTTAAAGTTTTATCATATATTACATTTTTCGAGAATAATTCGACATTTTTTTCCAAATATTTATGTAGTTCCTGTGCTAAATATCTTTCTGTTCTACGCAGTATGACATTCTAAGGGAGGGGTGAGGGGAAGGCACTATAATCTACACTAGATGTATTCTAGAATGAATGAATTTTATATGTAGGGTTTAGTAAAATTCCATTAATAAAAATTGATCAGAAGAGTATACGAGTCAATTTATATTCTTTTATACAGAGGTTAATTTTGTTGGTCTCAAATAGTGTTGGGAAAATCTCATTTTCCTATTTTCTTGGTAACTATAAACAAAATTTGAGAAAAATATATACTCTTTGCTGTTTAGGATGCTAAAATATAAAATTATGAGTATCTAATTATATATATTGAAGACGGAATTACAGGCACAACGTTCTTGAACGAATTTTATAACTTGGCAGAGAAAAGATACACGTAGCAAAACATTTTGCGAATGAGGTGCGCCTTCTTACACAGAACAAAATATTATACAAAGCATCTAAATACAGTCTAAAGATATAACACGTTATTATATCATAGATTACAATATTATAATATCACAATTTTCGTTACAATATATATATATATTATTACCGTAAGAAGGTTGTGATGGAATTTTACCATGAAATTGGAATTTTACCATAAATTTGCACAAAATTTTGTCTGATGTAATACACTACTTAGCAATTCATCGCATGCAGTTGTTCTAGTTTATTGACTCTGAGCTCTAATGAATTTCTACAGTATTCGGTAGAGTTTTATTTTATTAGTTTAGTGATTGATTCTACAGTTCGAAAGAGATCAAGCTAATAAATAAATAATGTATTTAATTAGAGGTTTCGAGATATTCTCGTTATTCACTTTGAAAACGTCTAAACGTTAATTTACTACCTGTTCATATAATGATTATACATATGTATAAACTTTCCTGTTAATAATGAAAGACGACGACTACTACGATTTGCCAGGTTGACGGAGAGTCTTGGTTGCCTAGCAACCTCTATCTCTTGCTTTGCGAATGAGAGAAGTTTCTCAAGCTTTAAGCCCATTGATTAGATAGAAAAAGAGTTATATATACATTAATAATAATTTAGGGATATATAATTTTTTATATTATAATTTTTGGGAAGGTAATAAAAAATAAACAATAGAAACACACAAAAACGATTGAGGGAAATTGTGACTCAGCTTAGAAACTGAATGGTAATTCGGAAAGGAGGATATCGAAACGTTAATGAATAATATTCAGAACAGCGCGAGGCCTTTTTGCGATTTTTGACATCAGAAATGCCGTAATCATAGTTGCTGAGATAATTCAAAACAGAATTATTAATATTTAGAAAGGAGTTATAAAATGTTTGTGCAATTTTATAAACAAATTGTTTAAAACTTGGTGTTAATAATGAAAGAAGATATGGTTTTGCTTTAAAAATATTGCTCTGTTAGTAGACATTTCTCATGCTCTTAGAAAATTTAGTTGCAGTTACGTCTGACTAACTACAACAAAAGGGGGAGAAAAGAGTAGTTGCGTAACAGTGGTTGTGCGCCAACATTTTTAGTCGATGAGTTAGTTCTTTGTTTTACACCATCTGCCTCTTTGACAATGACATCTATTTTTTTTTTAAGAAAGAAATTGAAAAGTATTATTGAAAAAAAGGAAAAGGTAGTTAAGAAGGAAGAGTCTTTTCCTTTTTTTCAAGGTCAATTGACCAAGGTCGCGAGCAACAGAACCGTTCTGCCTTATGAATTTCCAGTTGGGAGATTCTGAGATTGGATGGTGTGGGAGTGGAGCTCTGCGGAGGGCTTTCCTCTAAAATTAGCCTCCGACTCCACAAGAGGGATGAAAATACCCTCCGTTGACTCACTTCGGGCCTCACCACCGCACGTGCAGGTACTCTCTCTCAGGAATTCTCTCTGTCTTTTACCACCCCAAGACATCGTTTTTCTGTCGTTTGGGATTTGAGTTCAGGTAAGACGTGATGCTTTAAAGAAAAGGTTTTTTTATTTGTGTAATTTCTTCTTTATTTTTAGTTAAATATGACCTTGACATGTGAAAGAGATATGTTCAATTTAAAAATATAGACTTTGACAAAGATTCGAATTTTTTTTTATTTTTTTAATCATAAAAATGTTATAAGATTCTTCTGTGGGAAAAAATTATTGCAAGCAATATTTCAAACATTTTCCCACATCTTTTAAAAACTAATATTAAAATAAAATGTTTGTATTGGAGCATAACCAGAAATTTTGTGTGTGCGTGCGCGCGCAATCGATTCAGCCTATGAGAAAAAAATCCAATTTTTGCGGCAAAATTCCTATTAATTTCAAATTTAATTAAGAATTTGTGAAAGTAATTTTAATAAAAATAACTTAAGATTTTAAGCTAATTTTTTTCTGCAGGATAACAGATTCCTTTTATTCAAGGTAAATGTATATAAGTTTGGTACTTTAATCTACATATTAAAAATCATTAAGATTAATTAATAAACCCTTTATTTTGTATGTATATATTTGGTTTTTAAATTTTTAAAACATATAAATATGAAAACTATATATATCCGTGCTATATATTCGAAATCCATAATTTAAATCTAGTTTTATTTTATATCACATATCTTAGCATCTTTTTCATTTACATCGAACTAATGTTAAGTAAATCATTATTAAATACTTTAGTCTTTTTTATAAAGTCTGATTAAATAAATAATAAAATGAGGAAAAGTCTGCAAGACCATTTTAATTAGCCAGTCTTGTTTACGTTAATAAATTTTATGTCATTAGCATTGTGTTCCAGTAATGTTTTTGCATAGCAATTTTATTTGATACTTTTATACAATGACTATTTTTTTTTTTTTTTTGTTCTTCATTTTCTAAGAAACATAACGTTCTTTCGTTAGAAAATATGTTTGTATTCCCATTACTACAATTAAAAACCCATATAGTTATCATAAAATAATCCAATTAAACATAAACACGTATTCCCAATATTGAAAAATCATTTTTGAATGTGCTTTTGTAAACATCTAGTATTCTTTTTCACTGTATAAGCAATACAATAAATATTTCAATTTTATAAGAAATTATTTGATTATTTTCTAGAAATGGGTGATGATTGGATCAAATAAGTAAAAAAAAAAAAATATTTTTTAATGTTTTTGAACAAACGTTAAAAAAAAAAAAAAAAAATCTAAACAGTAGTTAAAATTGGTATTTCGGAATTACTGAATAGTCACTCGTTTACATATAAAAAATTTAGATATACATATAAAAAATTTAGATAAAAAAAAAAAAAAAAAAAAAAAACCTGGCAGCTAGTTGAAATAACCCGTTTTATATCTTGTTGAAAAGGGCTTTTTTTCCCTTATAGAACGGGCTGTTTTTGAAATTTCGTGGTAGTTAAGTGGGTGAAAAAAAATGTTATTCGTTTCTAGGCGCCAATTGTGCATCGGCTTTCCTTTAATGCACAAAATGAATGACACTGGTCATTCCAGGATATAGATGATAGTGAAGGAAGGGAAGAAATCAATCTATTATTAAAAAAAAAAAAAAAAAAATCTTTTCTGACGAGAATTTTTTTTCCCCTCATTCAACTTACCAAAATCACTAAATTTTTTTCTTTTAATATTATAACCTTTTCTTGCTAAATTACCAAAAGTTTAAAATTACATAGGTTAGCGATAGAAAAACTCCCCGTTAAAATAAGCAGTATTTCTAATATATATTTTGGAACGTTATTATGAGAAAAATAAAAACTGCATGTGATGGAATTTTTCATCTCAACTAGCAATCTAATTTCAAGAATTTAGCACAATCGGGAGCAAGAAAGCATTGTTTAAAAGAGTTCGCCAAACCATATTAATTTAATTAGAATAAACTAGTTTACTAAAATAGAAATAATAATCATGGAAAAATAGAAACAGTTGTGGAAAACCTTTTGAGGGAAAGCAAAAACGTTATTAAAAGTACTTGTAACTTTTTATATAATATGTATTGTTCGTTTATTATTTATTCGAACGAAGAAAAACTGAAATTTGCATGAATTTACAGGATAATAAAATTAATATGGAGTGTCAGAATTTCATGATTTCGATTAATTGTACAAAAAAATGAAATCTTTTTGTTAAAATACATTATGCGATTAAAAAAATGGATTTAATTTTTGCAGTCATCACTGCAATTAACATAAAAGTCAGCCATTAAAATTAATTTTCGAAAGCGTTTTTCTGCTGAACTGTGCAATTAATCTTAAAGACGCTGTAATGCTAATTGTTAGCTCTAATGCAAACTGGTAAATACTTTTGAATAGCATCACTGTTCGCTTCCGTTCTTCTTTGGATTAAATCTGCCATACGCTGACAGATACAGCAGATTCAGCGTCAGCCAAAGGGTACCACGAAGGGGGAAACTGCTATACTACCACCCACATTACGCCCCCCCCATAAATTTATACGAATACTCCATTATCGTCTGGGAGATTTGATCATCGTGATCATCTTCCATCCTATCATATAAATATTGTGGCCTGCAGAGTTATCGTGTCCATTACTAGTTTTTGTCAAAACTTTCGGTATTGTATTGCTTGCCAAGTTTCGAACCAAGTAATTGAAAATTGAATGGGCACAGGATTGAAGACGCAATGTGGTGGGGTGTACTAGAGTTGAGAAGCAGAATTTTAATAAATATATATGAAGGGATTTGTTAGCAGCATGTTGTTCTACCTATTCCTTTGTTTACAAAAAAAAAAAAAAAAAAAACTGCTTGATGTTGAGGGAAGGACTGTCCAGTGTATTTGTGTGTCGTTTGAGAAAAGCCAGAGAACTCCTCCCACTGACTATGGATGCAAAACGCTTTACACGCATTGTCACAATTGCTAACGAGTCACCTCATCTTCTAAAGCAACGATTGCATTTGAGGCCGCGCTTAGTCCGATTAAAAAATAATGCTTAAAGTACACATTAATTAATCAGTTTGCCTTTAAAACCTTCCTAAGCTTGCTCCTTTCGCAAGTTTTAATATTTCTATTGATCCGCTTTCATTTTCGTCTTGAACGGCATACATGTAACAACACGCATCCAACATAAGGGGGCTGTTATACTTGCCCGTTAACCAGAATTCGGAACGGGATAGCATTCCAGGATAGCATTTGTAAGATTCACTCTCCTCCACCAGGTTAAGGCAGCCTGATGCTAATTGGATGGCCCTCTGGCATTTGGTACCACAGGCTTCAAGTTCGAATTCTGGAGGTGGCATGGATGTTTGTGAGTGGTTCGGAATCCTTCGTTAAACTACAGGTCCGGTCCAATTAGCCCAAAGAGGGCAAAAAATGACCGTAGAGCGACAAACCAAACCTCCATGCCGACTGAAGGACTTTTTAGCCCACAGATTTGTTGCTCATATCGAACCTAGTCGCAGGAACTTTTGGTTCAACACCATTTGTGGGTTTCGAACCGAACCCTCCCCCATAAGGCCTCTCGAGATCTATGCTAAAGATGTAAATCTATTTTTAAATTACATTTAAAGAAAACAAATAAAAAATGGACGAATGTTAAGGGATTTGTTAAATCAAAGTAGGTAAACATCTTGAGTTACAGTTACACGTGTCTAGGCGTAACACGTGTCACGTAAATATTTGAATATCTCGCCGCTAATCGCGTTTCTACAACAATAGACTTTCCGGATATCAAATTTACAGGCATTTTGTCAAATGAATGATTAAGAAAGAAAATCTGGGAGCCCAATACAAAGGTTTCAAAGCCAGAACAAACCTTTCTTTCTTAATGGTTTCATCAGCTTTGGGATTGTATCCAAAAGCACAAACTTCAAAGGAGTAGTATTAATAAATAAAAACGTTTTAGGACTGTGCGCATTTAGAACCCAAATTTTTCGTTATATAAAAGATATATTTAAGGTTTTTCATTTAAAATATCCTTTACATACAAATTCTATACATTTCATTAGACTCTCTCATAAAGGAGTACAATCTTTTTATATGCATCATCAAAAAAAAAAAAAAAAAAAAAAATCCTTTAAAAGCTATTAAATTATATGTTAGTTTAAATTGATTTTTTTCTAATGAACCGGAAATATTCAGTCCATTATTGGATAAAACATATCTTCTCGGTTTTAAATTATAGCAGACAATAATTGTAAAAACTATTCTCCTAATATCTACTTATGTCATTTCCATGTATTAAATGACAATTATAACTTCGTGCAAACATAAATTTCTCGAGATACTGAAACATAAATACTTCAACACAAAAGCAATAACAACCTTTGTTATTCGATTACCGGATCCATATTTCTATTTTAAAAAGTTTATTTATGAATAACAAGGTTGTAATAGACATGGAATTTAAATAGATAGGCTTGAATTAAATAATGATCACCTTTGCTGTAATTAAAAAAAAAAAATCACATTAAAACCAATACAATATTACGCTTCAAATTCACACACACACTCAACAGCCCCACGGTGGGTCAAGGCTGTCTCGCCTACTGGCAGATTTCGAGATACGAGATATTTTTTCTTTTTATGATATAAAGTAGTCAGCTCCTACGCTCAATGCTCTACAATCATATTAGACTGGAACGTACGGTTTAAAGTGTGGATTCAAATTATAGAATATGTGGCTGAAAAGTTTAGTATCCTTATGGAATATGCCCTCGTAACTCGTGGAAAATTCCTGATATTGTAACGACACAAATTTCCTTATATTATTACTTAAACTACTTTATTGAAAAGAAATAAATGCAATAGTTATATATGGGATCGCAATACTAATTTAATGTAATATAGACGATCATTTGATGAATTTTCTTATAAATAATAGCATTTTCCATGAAAAATGGCTATTTTTATCTTTTTGTTATTAAGTTTCTTTATACGAGTTAAAATATTGTTAAGTTGATTTGTCTAATTT
>BPLR01015620.1:0-65382 GCA_021605095.1 Caerostris extrusa
ACTATATATATATATATTAAGAATCATATCCAATAAGTGCAGATTGGGCTTCATGTACTCATCGTAACTGGTTATCAACATTAAAGCTACTAATTAGGTATATTTTATTCATTCATTATTTTATGTATATATATACATAATATAGTACTCTAAATGATGCTAGTTTGTTTTATTGAACGAAAAATAGTAACGGTGCTTCATATTTACAGTGTTATTTATATTTAGTCCTTATTGTTAAATGGTTTATCTGCAATAAAAAGTATGTTTACCTCCCATCGCGAGTCTGTCCTCGATCTGACTCACTCCCTCTGGTCCAATCTCCTTCTTGACGTGAGAGTAATCTGATAATCGTCCGAAGAAGCGGCTGTTAACAGTTTACTGAACCTTACAATATATATATATATAAGCAATCACTTAATGAAAAACATCCGAGATTTATTTTTTTAAATAAATGATGTGACTATGCAGATTCTGACTCTGAAAATAGCTATGTTCCTAAACATAAATGCAAGTAATATTAAAAAAAAAAAAAAGTAAATTCCCTACCTTTTTTTTTCACTATATTGCAGAAAGTCCTTTCTTTATAAATAATTTTCATTCATTTTTAAGTTTATCTGGCGCCATCTATAGGGTTGATATATGCAACTTAAATCTAAAAAAAAGAATTAATTAATTAAATTTAATTACTGAATTAATATTTGAAAAAAATGTATTAACACCAAGTGCCATCCACTACAAGTTTAAAAGAAATGTATTTTTAACTTGAGCGGATGAAAAAAAGTATTTTATTAACGATTGAAAATTTGTACAAGATATATATCTAGGGAGAGAGTGGGCTAATAGAAGGAATTATATAGACAATAAGCGACAAAGCAATTTTTGAAAAACAATTTTGAAATAATTCATCTTAATACTATGCTTAAATTATGTGTGAGTGAAAACCAAAATGTATCAGATTAGCTGATGAACTTTATTGGAGGGAAATTTTTAAACTTCATGGATAAAGTATGCAAGGTTATAGCCATCAAAAAAAATAATATGTTTTTGCTTCAAATCCTTTAACATGATCAGACATCAGATCTGTAACTGCGTAGAAGGAAAAATTTTAATATTTGATGTTAATTAACATAATAAATTTCAAATAAAGTAAAAAATAATAAGAAGAAAAATGACAAAAATATTAAAATTCGTTATTTTAATTATTTTCGTATTGCTTATTGTTTATTTTCGAAAATAATTAAAAACGTATTACTTATTCTTTATTAGTACATAGAAACAGGTTATTAATATTGTCGTCATCATGGTAACATTTCTTAATTCAAATTTAGTAAACATTTTATTGAAATTATTAAAACAATTTTTACTCTGCTTACATACAGAAACTATGTGAAAAAAAAACCAACATGTGAGCTTATATAAATAAATTATAATTACAGAAATGAAATAAGATTTTGCAAATACAGAAGTTTCGTGTATAAAAGCTTAATGTATGAAATATGGTTATGTAATGTAAGTTTAATATGTATTAAGTTAAAATTGAATACGTAATTACATATGTAAAATTAATTTAGTTTCTCAGTATTCCTCAAAATGTTAGTAAGTAAACCTTATATTATATTTATAAAAGCATCTTTCTCACTCTAATTCGATAAATTCTTCAAAGAGATCTGATTTAAAAAATATTAATTTAATTTATGTTGTTTTTATTTATCTGAATACAAAATTTGAAAACATTATTTTACAAATAATTCATTTATTTATATAATATTTGTTCGTTTTTCATACTATGAAACGTGCTAAGAGAAATAAATAAAAAAAAAAAAAAAAAAAAAAGAATACTGATCAAAGAGAAACACATTCTATATTACGTAGAAACTCTATTAATGAAATTCAATTTATTATCAAATCGTATAAATTACCAGTTAGTATAAAAAAAAAAAGCATTTTAAAAAAATATATATATAAATGAAAAAATAGTTTCTATATACTGCAGGAAATAAAAATTCTAAAATGTCTGTTTATTTCATATATAGTCAAGTATACATAGGGAATTTTTAGTATATATTTATGAACTAGAAAACATCGTATGAATTTGAATTCAATTATATTTTTAAGACACAGACTTTGAAAATTCCTTATTGATTATTCATATGATGTATACATTGAAAATTTTTGCTTATTTCAACTAATGTAATACGAAATTCTATTATATAAGGATATGACGTTAAATCCAAATTCATTATATTTTATCTCCGAAATAATATTAAGACTATATTGCTTAGAAACAGATAAGGCTTTTATGTTGCATTACTATTACAATTTTCCTACCTTACTACATAAAAAAAATTGTTCTCTGTTAAAAAGTTTTACCATTTATCAAATCATTTTATGCACGCCATTAAAATTGCTACACCAAGAAGGCAACGTGCTACAGACGTGAAATTTAAACGACAGGAAGAAGGAGCTATGATATGCAAATGATTAGCTTTTAGCTCATTCATGGCCACAAAGCGGGAGCCGGTAGCCATAACTACAATGTGTATAAATGAGAATTGTTCAGCCTGTTTCACACACACAAACTGCACCTGAACGTTGTTACTGGTGAAAGGTTGTTGTGATGCCTCGTGTAAGAAGCAGAAATAGGTACGAGCACGTTTCTGACTTTGGTAAAGGTCTAATTGTAGAGTACCGGGATCGCTGTTTATCGTATCGCAGTATGCTGCTAACGTCGGTCGAGATCCAATGACTGCTAGCAGAATATGGAATCGATGGGTTCAGGACTTTATACGGAACGCCGTGCTGGATCTCAACGACCCCCTATGACTAGGAGCCATGAATACAGACATGTTCCCCGCATGGTCTTAATGGATTGTGCAGCCACGTCACGAGCCTGAGTAAAGATTTGGAGTTGTTTGCAAGACAACAAGTGTCTGCGCGTACAGTTCGATGACGTTTGCAGCAGCATGGATCTCAACTCGGAGACCATGGCTGCGGCTACCTTTGACGCTGCATCACAGACAAGAAGTGTATTCAATGGTGTGATCAATGACAAACCAGAGCCGACGAAACGACAACGACGATCAACGACAAAGCAGAGACGTCATTTTTCAGATAAAACCAAATTCCGTTTACAGCATCAAGATGGTCGCATCCTTGTTTGGCGGCATCGTGGTGAACGCACATTGGTAGTGTGCATTCGTTATTGTCACCTGGCGTGATGGTATGGGGTGCTATTGGATACATGTCTAGGTCACCTCTTGTTCACATTGACGGCACTTTAAACAGTGCACGTTACATTTCTGGTGTGTTACGACCAGTGGCTCTACCCTTTATTCGAGCCCTGCGAAATCCTTCGTGCCAGCACGATAATGCACGTTCTTCCTTGGAAAATGTTCGGTTGTTGCCCTGGCCTCCACGTAATAGAAAACGCCAATAGAAAACGCCTGGTGCAGGGTTGCCGAGCGACTGGCTCGTCACCATACGCCAGTCACTACTGCTGTAGCATCGTGTTGAAGCTGCATGGGCATCTGTACCTGTACATGCCCACCGATCTCTGTTTGACTCAATTCCCAGGCCTATAAGTGCTGTTATTACTGCAAGAATTGGTTGTTCTGGGTACATATTTCTGAGGATCTATGCACCAAAATTTCTTCAAAATTTAATCAGTTGTTATTTCTAGTATAATATATTTTGCCCAATAAATATCCTTTTGTTATCTGCATTTCTTCCTCGTGTATCAATTTTAATGGCCAGTAGTATTTCAAAAAATAAAATATGTAATGAATTATCGAAGTATTTAGTTTTATCTGCTTTTTTCAGGTTCGGAATAGATGGTCGCAGTTAAAGATATAAAATTACTCCCCACCAAATTACACTCCCTTTTTCAAGTATTTCGTGTGTCTTGTGAATTTTTTTCATCGTTCAATAGATGTCTAATTTAATTGTTCTTCTGACTCTAAAAGAAAGAACAGAACATTTCTAGCGGATGTGGGAAACACTCCACGTTTTTGTTGAATGGAAATAATTACCCCCATTCCGCCCATGGTTGGAAACTTCAATTATTGGATGTCAATTTGTAAATTTGCTGTCTTTTACTGTGATGAAGGAATGTAAATAAAGTTGGTATTTTTGATACGTGTCATTCTTGGAATTTTACAACTAAGTTCGATCTATATATTGTGTTTGATTAAATGTTTAAAATTGTTCTACTTATAATTTATTCCAAAAATGATGAAACAGCTGTATTTCTACAAGATTTTCGCATTATTAAAGGGGCAATAAAAAATGAATAATTTTCTTCGAAAAATATTTTTTTATTATTATTTTCACTAAACGTTGAGCCTAATTTATTCATAAAAATAACTGAACAATAAATCAGAGAACTTTACTTATTTTTAATACAAATTTTTGAAGTACATTGGGCCTCCACACAATTAGAGTACTCATTTTAGTACTTTAATTGTATAGTAATATATATATATAATGTATATATTGTATATATAATATGATTTGAGGATATTTGCAAAATTTAATGGAAATAAAATATAAGATAACTGAATTTCATGTTAAAGGTAAGTTAAACGTTAACTATTAATGAACAATATTGTTGTAATTATTTTAAACTCTAATATCTGAGATATTTAAATACTTCATGTAAATTTATCCAATTGAGGAACTGAGCAATTGTGATTATCTAACCTGTAAGAAAATGAAAGCAAGTTAGCGATTCTCAAATATCCCATTTCATAATTGAAACCAGAAGAAAAAGCTATGCATGAGATCTTTCTTGTGTCTGGTAGGAATTTTAGTATAATTATACATGCATCTGCCAATTACTCGTACGATATGTTAGACTATTTTCCCAGAGTGTTAGATCAGTGCTTTAGATTATACAGATTTAAGCCAAATAATAGTCTTAATTTGGATATCCAGTTATTTTACCACAGAAATTTGTGATAAGGAAAGCAATGTGACTATACAGAAAAACTGGCCATTGGTAAAGCATGGTACTCATTTTAAACGAGTTGATGTTAAAATTTGTTAATCTTGAGGAAAGCGATTATTTGAGGTAATCTACAAGCAAAGTAACATAATTAATTTAATTGGGTATGCAAGTAAATTTCTTTTCTTCTCACTAAATTTGAGAAAATTCTTATTTGGTTTTTTATTATTATAAAAGAAAATTTATTTTAACTGAGTTTCATACAAAGATTCTCATGATTTTGTAAATGAATACATACAATTAAGATTTTTCAGTTTATTTTTATTGGTTTTTCTTTATGTCACCATTTTCTAATTATATTTAACTTTTGAGATGAACTGTATTAATAAATTACTTTTAAATTTATATCAGGGCATTACACATAGTTATTTTTCTCTGCGATTCATTTATCAAACGTATATTATCTATAACACGTAAAGCGATCTACATCATACGTAATTATTTTCTTTCTTTCTTTCTTTCACACTTTCTAAAATAACATTTCTTCACAAAATCAAAAATTAGTTGTTATTACTTTCTTATTATATAATCACTTCCCCAGAATTCAATATTGTGTAACTGCTTAATATTATATCTATTATACATGCGAGATAAATTTAAATTCATTGAAATCAATGATAAGTGAAGAATATTAGTATATTTATAGGAATGAATGCATACGACAAGGTTAACAGATAAGAACAGAAGGAAAAATTAAAAATAACCATCTAATTATTTTTAAAATATTTAGATCAAATTAATAATGGATTAATAAAGGATACAAATTAATATTAATAATGGAGAAAATTTTCCCTCTTGATTTAAAACAAGCAATATAAAAAAAAAAATTTTGAAGTCAATTCCTACTTTTTCTTCAATATATTGCAGAAAGTCCTTTATAAATATTTTTCATTCATTTTTTTAAGTTTATCTGGCGTCATCTATCGGTATATACATGAAAGCTTAAATCTAAAAAAAAAAAAACTAAAATTAATTAATCAAATTTAATGAATGAATGAATATTTGAAAAAACTATATTAACATCAAGTGTCATCCACTACAAGTTAAAAAAATATGTATTTGAGCTTGAGTGGATGAATAAAAATATTTTATTAACGTTTGAAAATTTGAACAAGACATATATACGGAGAGTGTGAGCTAATAGAAGGAATTGAAAATAAAGAATGTTTACTTGCACTAAAAATTTAAAATTCATATAGATATTATATTTACATAAATATATACCTTAACAATTCAAAGTTATATAAAGAATTTTATGTGAAGAAATACGTGTAGAATTCTTCTTCAGTTATAAAATAACAAAAAAAAAAAAAAATACTATCTAGAAAAAAAAAGTAAGAAAGGAAAAAGAAAATAAATAAATAAATTTTAAGCACTCTTTTTTTTTCTTTCATAAAATATTAATTTTACTTTTAGACCTCCACTTCAATTTGCCACTAAGTAACCAGAAGGGTATAGGCATCCACGTCAAAACAGAAGTGCTACACTATTAAGAAAATAAACACTTTTTACTTAATTTTTGTAAAAACACCTTAAAGAGTTTCACAAAAGCCCTCCTTTTATTTTTATTTTTTTTTTTTTTTTTTTATCTGCATTGTATTTTTTTTTTTTTACCTGTCTTGTTTTGAGGGAGGTCTGAACAAAATTGCGTTTCTCTCTAACCAACTTGATAAACACTCTGTTTTGACCAAACGCATAAGCGAGGTCAAAGAAAATGTTTAAAAAAATGAATAAAAAAATCTCACGCAAAAGAAAAAAAAAAAAAAAGAAACATTTTTTGTTTATAGCGAACTATCATTTTTCCTAGAAGTAAAACTAATTACGGTGTGGTTTCTTCTCCTTCGGAATAACCGACTGTTGAGGTAAAATAAAGAAATGTTTTAAAATCCCTTGCCTTAAAACAACATTTAATAAGGGCAAAGCGCCTAAAAAATAAGGGAGGGTGGAGACGAGAACTGAAGAGTTTGGGGTGTAGAGTGAAGAGGCCGAGGCTTTATTTTCTTTGTTTTATGCCGGCAATATATGCTATTCTTCGCCAAAGTGTAGTACCCTAAAGAAGAATTTCTCGCAAAAATGTCGGAGCAAAAAGTATTCAATTTGCGTATATTTTGAATGATAAAGTTAAGAAACAAACTTAGTTTTCATAAATAATTCAATGCAGATGCTACAAAGAAAATCTTTGAAAGCAAGCTTGTATTCAGGTTTTCTTTTCTTATAAAAAAAAGTGTATCTAAATAAACAGCTAGGAGCTTTGTGAAGATTTTTAGTATGTTGATTTTAATTTTTAAACAAGAATAAAATTATTTTATACGTTTTCCTTATGTAAATTATGTACATAGAATATTTTAATTACTTTACTTTTTAATTTGTGAACTTTTATCAGATATTCACATCAATGCAGTGTTTTATGACGTTTACAAATAAATTATAAACAGAATTTGGAAACACCAATAAATGAAATGTACTTTTACATATTATAGAGTCCCCAAAATGTTAGGAAAAAAACTTTAATTTCTGGAAATTCTTGAGATTAGTTGAAAATAATAGTTACTAGTTTCAAATGTTTGCATTGAAATGTATTTTGCAATGCTAACAACAAATATTTAAACTGTAAATCCATTATGAAGTATAAAAGTAAGCTTTCAGAATAATTGTAAAATTTTATTTCCTGAAAATACATATATTAAAAATTAGATACATGTAATTTAAGTTATTTAAGGTTTTCTTTTATAACAAAATTAAATAAATAAATAAACAACTAGGAGCTTTGCGAAGAGTTTTACTACGTTATTTTTAATTTTTAAAAAAGATAATGAAATTATTTTGTATGTTTTTCTTTTGTAAATTATGTATATAGAATGTCTTCGATTACTTTACTTTTATAATGCGAACTTTTTTATCAAATATTCATATGGATGCAGTGCTTTGTGATGTTTACAAAAAAACTATAAGCACATTTTTATAACAACAATAAAATGTACTTTTTACATATTATAAAATCACGATGATATGACGAAAACAGTTTTTAATTTCTGGGAATTCTTCATATTAGTTAAAAATAATAGTTAATAATTGAAATTGACAATATTTAAGTTGTAAGACCATTATGAAGTACAAAATAAGCTTTCAGAATAATTATAAAACTTTATTTCCTACGTAACAGCAAATATTATATATTAAAAATTAGATAAATATATTTTAAGTTAAGCAAAAACATACTTATCACATATATTTTTAAACAATAGCAGCAATTTGAATACTAATTTCATTGTAACATAATATAATATTCAATATAACAAAATATTTGGTTTATGTGTTTCTTACAAAACAAATATAAACTAACTTAATTAATTTAATTGTGTATGCATGTAAATTTCTTTTCTTCTCACTAAATTTGAGAAAATTCTTATTTGTTTTGTTATTATTGTAAAAGAAAATTTATTTTAACTGAGTTTCATACAAAATTTCTCATAATTTTACAAATGAATACATAAAATTAAGATTATTCAATTTATTTTCATTGTTTTTTTATGTCACCATTTTCTAATTATGTTTAACTTTTTGAAATTAACTATATTAATAAATTACTTTTCACATTGATATCAGGGAATTATACATAGTTATTTTCTCTGTGAATTCATTTATCATACGTCTATTATTTATCATACGTAAAGCGATCTACATCATACGTAATTATTTTCTATGCAATAAATAATATTTATTGGAGCACTTTCTAATACAACATTTCTTCACATAATCAAAAAGTAATTGTTATTACTTGTTTATTATGATATTCATACAATCACTTTCCTCGAATTCAATATTGTGTAACCGCTTAATATTATCTCTGTTATATAGGCCAGTTAAATATGAATTCATTGAAATCAATGATAAAGGAAGAATAATATTATATTTATAGGAATAAATGCATACGAGAAGGTTAACAGATGAGACACAAGAAAAATTAAAAATAACTATCTAATTATTTTAAAAATATTTAGATCAAATTAATAATGGATATTCGTGATTAATATCTATGTATAGAACAAAAATTTTCCCTCTTGATTAAAAATAAGAATGTTTACTTGCGCTAAAAATTTAAAATTTGTATAGATATTATATTTATATAGATATATACCTTAACAATTCAAAATTATATAAAAGAATTTTATATGAAGAAATAAAATCTTCTTCAGTTATAAAAAAAAAAAATACTATCTAGAAAAAAAAAAAGTAAAAGGGAAAAAGAAAATAAATAAATAATTTTTAAGTATTTTTTTCCCCTTTATAAAATATTAATTTTTACTTTCAGACCTCTACTTCAATTTGCCACTAAGTAACCAAAAGGGTATAGACATCCACGTCAAAACATCGGAGAAGTGCTACACTATTAAGAAAATAAACACTTTTTCTTAATTTTTGTAAAAAAAACACCTTAAAGAGTTTTACAAAGGCCATCCTTTTTTTCTTTTTTTTTTTATCTGCATTGTAATTTTTTTTTTTTTTTTTTTTTTATACCTGTCTTATTTTGTGGGAGGTCTGAACAAAATTGCGTTTCTCCCTAACCAACTTGATAAACACTCTGTTTTGACCAAACACATAAGCGAGGTCAAAGAAAATGTTTAAAAAAATAAATAAAAAATCCCACTCAAAAGAAAAAAAGAAACATTTTTTTTCTTTATAGCGAACTACCATTTTTCCTAGAAGTAAAACTAATTACGGTGTGGTTTCTTCCCCTTCGGAATAACCGACTGTTGAGGTAAAATAAAGAAATGTTTTAAAATCCCTTGCCTTAAAACAACATTTAATAAGGGCAAAAAGCGCCTAAAAAATAAGGGAGGGTGGAGACGAGAACTGAAGAGTTTGGGGTGTAGAGTGAAGAGGCCGAGGCTTTATTTTCTTTGTTTTATGCCGGCAATATATGCTATTCTTCGCCAAAGTGTAGTACCTAAAGAAGAATTTCTCGCAAAAATGTCGGAGCAAAAAGTATTCAATTTGCGTATATTTTGAATGATAAAGTTAAGAAACAAACTTAGTTTTCATAAATAATTCAATGCAGCAGCTACAAAGAAAATCTTTGAAAGCAAGCTTGTATTTAGGTTTTCTTTTTAGAAAAAAATTGCATCTAAAGTAAACAACTAGGAGCTTTATGAAGATTTTTACTATGTTTTTTTTTTTTTTAATTTTTTAAAAAAATAATAAAATTATTTTATACATTTTCCTTATGTAAATTATGAATATAGCATGGTTCCAATTATTTTACTTTTATAATGTGAACTTTTATCGGATATACATATCATTGTTGTGTTTTCTGAAATTTTTTAAAATTTATTTATAATTTTTGAACAAATAAATTATAAATAAATTTTAAAAAAAAAACAATACCATAAATGAAATATACTTTTACATATTATAAAATCCCAACAATGTTGGGAATTTTTTTTTTACTTTCTGAAATATATTGAGGTTATTTGAAAATAATATTCAATAATTAAAATTGATTTTTGCATTGTAAACAACAAATATTTAAGCTTTCATTCCATCATGAAGTATAAAGGTTTTAAAATAATTGTAAAACTTTATTCCCTAGGTAACACCAAATATATATATTAAAAATTAGATAAACATCTTTTACGTTATCTAAAAACATGTTGATCCCATAAATTTAAACGATAGCCAAATTTGAATAATAATTTCATTATAATGAAATGATTAAATTAGTTTTATTTACTTATTTATTTTAAATTACATTTTTATAACAAAATATTTGGTTTATGTGTTGCTTACATAACAAATATACACTAATCTTTTCATGTAAATTTTGTCATGTGTTGTTGCTACTTTTTAAAGCTAAAAAATAGGTTTTTCATAAATAATAAACTGTATTATTTTAAATATATAAAATTATTCAATTTATTGTTGCGGTAATTTTTTTTTTTTGAGCATACTCAATGATACTTAATATTCTCTTCTGTTTAAATCTATTAATATAACATATTCCGACACAATAATAGATGCATGGTAAATGACCAAAATGTTAAATATAGTATTAGAGTTATTATAACATTATGTTAAAACGCTGACATATACTCTAAAATACGTTGAACCCTTAAATTTGTAGTACTTATTTTATTTTGTTATTATTTCAGAGAACGTTAAAGTTAAAAATTTAATATATATATATAACTAGAGAAAATACAGTATGATCCCTAACATAATGCGATTATTAGGAGATAAATGTTACACCGGCGTTAAATATTCTACTCTATTATTTTGAATATAAAATGATAAAGGAAGAAAAATGTATTTGAGTTATTATAGTGAAACAAAAAAAAAAATTGTAAAGAATATTAATAAAATGATAACATTAAAGGATAAAATAAAAGCTGAAAAAATTTTATATATTGTACCTATATATTTTTCTAGCTATATTCCATTTTAATACAGATTTTTTTTTTTTTCTGTATAGGTAATTGTACAATCATTTAAGCTCGTTCTCTGAAAATCTAATAAAAAATATAGTAGTAAATGATTTGAATTTAAAACATCACAAACGAATATGATGTACCAATTTATTAGAATAAATTATATCTAAATGTGTATAATTAGCAAGATTTCATATTTATATTATTTACCATTAGATTTCAGAAATTTATGTTAAAAAAAAGTGAAATTTATTTCTAAAAACGTATATAATACTATGCATGGGAATATGTAAAAATGCTTTTCTTTTTTTTATTATTAAGAAGGATAATTTTATCTATATTTATTTACTAGTTAATCAAGCAATGCTTAGCTTTATTCCCAATTCTGAGTGCTTTTTTTTTTTTAAAGTAAGTTTTTCTTTCAATTCATTTATTCAATTAAAATGATATGAATTGAATATCTATTCATTTTCTTTCTGTTTCATTACTAATTTCATTTCATTTTTTTTTCATTCAATAATTTTCTTTTTTCTTCAGTTTATTAACACATTGAAGACGGTATAGCATCGGTATGCGGTGAAAAGTATTTAGCCTAAATTCCCTGCTAATTTTTATAAATATTTAATAAAAATTAAAAAATAATAATAATAAAAAGAAAAACATTACATTAAAATGTACTGTTTGAAAATGTGGTTAATATATTTCGCAATAGTATGCATCTCTTTAAAGATCAAGAATTTCCCTCATCCATGTTCGAAGTGTTAAATTATTTGGTTAAATTTCGCTTAATAAACTATTTTTAAACAGTAGTCAATTAAACAGAAAATTTAGTAACAGGGCGCTCATTAACATTTTTCAATGTATCTTGACAAAAATGCTTTCTTTGAACGACAAACGAAATGTGGGAAAATCCCATCTTCACTAAACACTGTAAAACCAACAGCGCTATCTCTAGGATTTCGTTCAAACCACTCTCCAAACATTCCTGGTACTGATAAGAACAAATTGAAATTTTCAGTGAAATCGGTCAAATAGTTTTTGAGTTTATAGGAGACACACATATTAAAATAGCCTTTTATTTACATAAATAAAACAACAGTTCTACCTTTCAGATTATGCTCAAACTATTCTCGAAACACTCCTGAATTTAATAAGAACAAATCATGGATAATCAGCTCATCAAATCAGTACTTTTGAGTTGATAGAAAACAATTACTATTAAAAGCAGACTTTTACTGCTGTTATTATAGATCTAAGGTGGTATTCTTCTGGTTACTGATTCCTTCTACCCATCTATGCATCCAAATTTTTTGAAAAATTTAATCACTTGATACTTATTAAAAGTATAATATATTTGTTCCAATAAATATCATTTTTGTTATCTGCATTTCTGCCTGGTGTTAACTTCTTGTACTTGATAAAATATCATTTGGTGGATTTATATATGTAGCTTTTTTGTTTTTTTTTTAATTTTGTTTTAACTTTAATTATCTTTTAAATGCGCTTAATATTTTAAATATGATGAAAAGATCAAATTAAGTTTCAAAATAAAAATGTTTATTTTTTATTAATTTTGAATGACGTAGATAATGTTGATTTTAAGACTGTTTTGGCCATTAATTATTACTACAGTAAGAAAGCGACATGCTCAGACGAGAAATTTAAACGACAGAAAAAGTTTGATGATATACAAATGATTAACTTTTCAGCGTCTTTCGTCGAAATAAATAAATTCGATGGTTTTTCGAACACGTGAGCATGCAACATACAGCTGCCTATGGGAGAAAATTAGCCGGTTTTTCTAGGTTAAATTTTTTGGTGGTTGCCTTTACTGAAAATGATAATTGAAAAATACCTACAATTAAAAAAAATCAGGATACCAATAAGAAAGACTTTAAAAAAATTCACAATAAAATAGCGGATTCAAATGATCGTTTAAGGTGCTCGTGAACACCTTCGATGAATTTTTTGAAATTTTTTATCTTTGCACATTTTTAAGTTGAATGTATCTAAAAACAGTGTGGTTTCACATAAAAAAAAATTTCATTATTATTTTTTAAATTTTTATAAGCTAAAATAAGGAAAAAATGGCTAAAAATGACACTGTTACAAACCTGAAATCTGGTGTTCAATATTTTTTAAATTTCTAAGTTTATATATGTTTATACTAACATTTTACAGTGAATAGACCTCTGGTAAATTTAATTATTAGATATGATTTATTATTTTAAGGAAGTGATTAGTTTAAATGATGAAAAGATCAAAAAATTCTTCCAACGAATTTGAATGTAATTCCAAGTTTAACAATGAGGTAAAAATATTTATTTTTAAGACTGTTTTATAATTATTTTCCCTGTAATATATTTTTAATAATCATTACTTTCATTTAACTAAGAATTTGATGAACAATATTTCTTGTTAGTCTGTCTTTCGTCGAAATAAATAAAAAATGGTTTTCGAACACTGAGAAAAAGCAAAATACAGCTTTTAATGGGAGAAACACGGATTCTAAAAAGGTTAGAATATATTTTGGTGGTTGTTTACTGAAAATGATAATTGAAAAAATACAATACAATTAAAATAAAATCGGGATATTTAAGAAAAGACTTTTAAAATTTGCTCACAAACTTTTAAAATACAAATGCAAACTGATCGTTTAAGGCTTTTTTAATATCGAAAGACCTGAATTTTTTTTATCTTTTTGCAAGTTTTTTGATTGAATGTATTCAAAAACTTGAATTTCACATAAAAAAAATTTAACTATTCTTTTACAATTTATTCTTTAAAATATGGATAAAATTTAAAAATTGATACTGTTGCAAAATTTGAAATCAAAAATAAATAAAACATTTTAATTTTCCTTTGCAAGTATTTTTAAGTTTGTAATATCATTTTAGGTAATATACCTGTTTTCAAATTTATATCTTTATTATTTATTATTTTGTGCTAGTTTAAATGTTTGTCGACACAAAATTCTTCCAAAATTTGCAAAAAATTCAAGTTTAAAAATTGAAATAAAAAAAAATATTTACGTAGCTATAATCATTTCCATGTTCTATTCCTTTCAAATATTTAAAAAAACTTAAATACAAAGTTTTGTAGCATTTAGAATCAAAAAATACTTGTTTATTGGGGATGTTTTAAATGAAAACAAAATGCATAAAAATTCATTCTGAGAAAAATTAAAAACAACTTTTAATTAGATATTTTACTTTAAAAATGTACATAAAATATTAAAATGCCATTGAGCTTTAAAGTTCATAGTCTTATTTATTAAAAAAAAAATAGTTTTTTTTTTCCTTAAAAAGCTTAAATATTTTCCTTTGTTTTGAAAAAGTTAAAATTTGCTCGACAAACTTTTTTTACAACTTCTGCTATTTGCAAAGGCTTTTTAATATGAAAATGACCTGAATTTAAAAAATTCTTTTTGCAAGTGTTTTGATTAAATAACAAAACCTTTTTAAACATAAAAATAAACTTTAACTATTCTTTATACTTTATTCTTTAAAATATATAAACTTTTGCAAAAATGTGATATTGTTGCAAAATTTTATAATTCAAAAATAAAACAAACATTGAAGAGTTTTTTCCTTTTCAAGTATTTTTATGCTGGGAATATCCTTATGTAATTCATCATCTTTCTTTAAAATTTATATCTCTATTATATTATCATTTTTGTATGCAAAGTTTTCAAACTTTTTAGAAATTTAATCAAAAAATTCTGTTGAAAACTTAAAAAAAAAAAAAAGTTTATGAATTTAGGTTAATTTCCACAACTTTTCATTTAAAGAAAACTTTTATTCCAATTCAAACTTAGAAAATGTTTTTATTGTGATTTTTGAATGAATACAAAATGCATAAAATTCAAATAAGAAATAATTAAAACCAATTTTAAATATAAATAAAAACAAATGTACATACATAAAAATGTTATTGAGCTTTAAATTCTCCTTTATTAATATAAAAACTTATTTATTTGTTTTGTTTTCTTTAAATAACTTCCAACTTAAAAGTACCATTTATCAATTTTCTTCGACAATATTTAAATCACTCAAATTTATAACTCAAATTCTTTGTTTTTCAAATAACAAAAGTTTTTAAAATAAAATGTCCTTGATTTTCAACTTGCAACTATTATAATACCTTTTATAAAATTTTAATGTTATCATTATATCAAATAATTGCAGAGTTTACTTCATTTTCACACTTTTCAAAAATCCTTAAAATTCATCATCTTTCTTTAAAATTATATTGTCTCTATTATATTATCTTGTTAGATCACATTTCATTTTAGAATTCTTAATCAAATACAACACATGTTGACAAACTTTAAGCATAGAAAAGTTCAATGTTTTGATTCACAACTTTTCATTCAATATATTTTATTCAATTCAAACTTAGAAAATGTGTTTTTTCTTCTTAACAAAAAATGTTTTATTATTTTATGATGAAAGAAATCACAAAACAAATGGAAAAGTTAATGAGCTTTAAATTCTCCTTTATTAATATAAACACTTATTTATTGGTTTTGTTTTCTTTAAATAACTTCCAACTTAAAAGTACCATTTATCAATTTTTCTTCGACAATATTTAAATCACTCAAATTTATAACTCAAATTCATTGTTTTTCAAATAACAAAAGTTTTTAAAATAAAATGCCCTTGATTTTCAACTTGCAACTATTATAATACCTTTTATAAAATTTTAATGTTATCATTATATCAAATAATTGCAGAGTTTACTTCATTTTCCCACTTTTCAAAAAAATCCTTAAAATTCATCATCTTTCTTTAAAATTATATTGTCTGTATTATATTATCTTGTTAGATCACATTTCATTTTAGAATTCTTAATCAAATACAACACATGTTGACAAACTTTAAGCATAGAAAAGTTCAATGTTTTGATTCACAACTTTTCATTCAATATATTTTATTCCAATTCAAACTTAGAAAATGTGTTTTTTCTTCTTAACAAAAAATGTTTTATTATTTTATGATGAAAGAAATCACAAAACAAATGGAAAAGTTAATGAGCTTTAAATTCTCCTTTATTAATATAAGCACTTATTTATTTGTTTTGTTTTCTTTAAATAACTTCCAACTTAAAAGTACCATTTATCAATTTTTCTTCGACAATATTTAAATCACTCAAATTTATAACTCAAATTCTTTGTTTTTCAAATAACAAAAGTTTTTAAAATAAAATGCCCTTGATTTTCAACTTGCAACTATTATAATACCTTTTATAAAATTTTAATGTTATCATTATATCAAATAATTGCAGAGTTTACTTCATTTTTTCACACTTTTCAAAAAATCCTTGAAAATTCATCATCTTTTTTTTAAAATTATATTGTCTGTATTATATTATCTTGTTAGATCACATTTCATTTTAGAATTCTTAATCAAATACAACACATGTTGACAAACTTTAAGCATAGAAAAGTTCAATGTTTTGATTCACAACTTTTCATTCAATATATTTTATTCCAATTCAAACTTAGAAAATGTGTTTTTTCTTCTTAACAAAAAATGTTTTATTATTTTATGATGAAAGAAATCACAAAACAAATGGAAAAGTTAATGAGCTTTAAATTCTCCTTTATTAATATAAACACTTATTTATTTGTTTTGTTTTCTTTAAATAACTTCCAACTTAAAAGTACCATTTATCAATTTTCTTCGACAATATTTAAATCACTCAAATTTATAACTCAAATTCTTTGTTTTTCAAATAACAAAAGTTTTTAAAATAAAATGCCCTTGATTTTCAACTTGCAACTATTATAATACCTTTTATAAAATTTTAATGTTATCATTATATCAAATAATTGCAGAATTTACTTCATTTTCACACTTTTCAAAAAATCCTTGAAAATTCATCATCTTTCTTTAAAATTATATTGTCTCTATTATATTATCTTGTTAGATCACATTTCATTTTAGAATTCTTAATCAAATACAACACATGTTGACAAACTTTAAGCATAGAAAAGTTCAATGTTTTGATTCACAACTTTTCATTCAATATATTTTATTCCAATTCAAACTTAGAAAATGTGTTTTTTCTTCTTAACAAAAAATGTTTTATTATTTTATGATGAAAGAAATCACAAAACAAATGGAAAAGTTAATGAGCTTTAAATTCTCCTTTATTAATATAAACACTTATTTATTGGTTTTGTTTTCTTTAAATAACTTCCAACTTAAAAGTACCATTTATCAATTTTTCTTCGACAATATTTAAATCACTCAAATTTATAACTCAAATTCTTTGTTTTTCAAATAACAAAAAGTTTTTAAAATAAAATGTCCTTGATTTTCAACTTGCAACTATTATAATACCTTTTATAAAATTTTAATGTTATCATTATATCAAATAATTGCAGAGTTTACTTCATTTTCCCACTTTTCAAAAAAATCCTTGAAAATTCATCATCTTTCTTTAAAATTATATTGTCTATATTATATTATCTTGTAGATCACATTTCATTTTAGAATTCTTAATCAAATACAACACATGTTGACAAACTTTAAGCATAGAAAAGTTCAATGTTTTGATTCACAACTTTTCATTCAATATATTTTATTCCAATTCAAATTCAAACTTAGAAAATAAAAAATATTGATAATCAAATCAGGTAATACTTACATACATTTGATTTATTTCTCATAGAAATAATATAAATTTCATACAATATAATTTTCACAAAATTTAAAGTAGTACATAAAACAATAATATTCAGAACATGAGAATTTTACGGTTATGTAGTACAGGCATCGAGACACGGCGCCATCCTTTTATTGTGGTATATCTTTCGTCTGTGGTGGAAACAAACTTTTACTCCAACGATGAAATTAGTGCAAATAAGAATTCTGCAATTAATTATCGAAATAGCAATAAAATAGTCATTATATTGTTCGAAAAATGAAGCTACGAATGCCTCTAATTGCAGTATTGCAACCCTAAAGAAATTGGCGAAAATTCAGGGTTGCAAGATTGGCGCCTTGCCTCAATGGTAGATTTTAAACAATTGTTGCCACTACATTGGTTTGCCAAAAGAAATTTTAAAAAATATTTAGGGGTGGGCCACCCTTATCACTTAGGGGTTTAAAAAATAGATTACGACCGATTCACAGACCTACCAATATGCACAAAAATTTTCATAAGAATCGGTCGAGCTGTTTCCCGGAGGAGTTTGGCAACAAACACTGTGACACGAGAATTTTATATATTAGATGTATAATAATTAAATTTATTTTCGTTATTATTTCTTTAAATATGCTGGTTTTCAACCATTTGCGTTACATTTTTAGGGGGAGGGAGGTGAATATTATTTGACATACTTTTCATCATTTAATTATCATTTTGAATATTACTATATTTAGATTAGTTTAAAGTTAAAAAATATTCTTTGGAAGAAATTGAAAATTTTATAATACATAAATTACAAAGGGTTTTTTTTTTTTTTTTTTTTACATATTTTTTTGTGGCATGAAAGCTATTTTATTTCGCAGTTAAGGCTTTGAAAAAAAAAGTTGTTTACCTTAAAAATGAAGAAAACAATTTTAAATTTACTTTTTTCTTTTTTTTTTGAATTGCTAAAGCAGCAAAGAAACAGCATTCACGGCCTTGTTACAGCTTGAAAATTACCTGTTCTATATTACTTCATTGTTAGTAATTTTCACAACAAAAATAACTAAAAGAAATTTAAAAAGAATTCCCAAAGTTACTGAAGCACATTTAAATTCCAAGAATGTAATAGAAGAAAATAACAACATAACGAACAACGAGCGTCGAATTTTTTTTATTTTTTTTTTTTTTTATATATAATTATCTCAAGCTATGAAAACTAGAAGAAGGTTTCTTTAAAAGAAGTAATCTTTTTTTATTTTATTCAGAAATATATTTTTTCTTTCACATTTAAAAATAATAAAATGCTTCTTCTTAATTAAACTAGAAATATTTCTGTAATAAGTTTAAAATTTCATCCGTCATTTTCAAGCAGGTTACTCTCATGAATTCCAGGTATTTTACGTTGGGTGAATTTTGAATTCATTGAAAAAAATTATTTAATTACATTTGTGGTATTTTTTTAAGTTTTTTTTTTAAGTCTTTAATAGTCCTGTGAATCTTAGTTTTTTTTATTACAGAGTTTGTAAAAAGAAATTATAATCATTATATAATTTTAAGTAAAATAATTTAAAAACTAGCCGGGAAAACATCTGCATATCCACATTTATAAAGTTTCAATACGGCTTTACAACAAACATTGTACCTTTATTCTGCGAAAAAATAAATCTAGCCTCTTTATGTTGATGTCCCTTTTAGCATATCAATGAATTGCTGTCCTTAACCTTTTTTTTTTTTTATAAATATTAATTAATTTTATTTATACTTTTCACTCATAAGATTAATTTTATACAATTAACATTTTAATTTAAAATTAAAAATAACTTAGCTAGTGTTTGACATAATTTGTTAAACTTACAATTACCATTTCATATTTAAAAAAAAATATTTTCACGTTATACAAATGAGAAAAATATATACCACAAAATGCTTTTATTTTATATTTTAAAATTCTTTTCTTTTCTTTATTATTGGGCATTTTTTTTTCAATTACTTATTATATTAGTACATGTCTCCGCTTGCCGTTTAGGAATAGCTATTTTGCATGCCTCAAAAATAAATAAAACATAATCCGCATATAAATCCATTTTCAATTATTTAATCAATTTTCAATTACTTACATAAATGGATTTTATTTACAATATACTTATTAATGTTTTAATAGCATTAGTGATATACCATTGGGAATTAAAAGATACAATTATTAATTTATTCTTTATTGAAAAAAAGTAATGGACATACGTTTTATTACATGCTTATTTATATACACACATATACATGCACATTTACACACATATAAGGGTGTTTCAGCGGTAATAAGGAGAAACTTTGAGAAGTGGTACAGTTTACTAAAACATATATTTTTGGTATAAGAATGTATGTTCGGAAGTGACGCTTTGAGGAAAGAACACACTTTCAAACAAATTTCTCGCAACAGTCAAGCCTGGCACAATGCGTTAACTGATACCCATTAAGTGATGAGTTACAAATCCTCTGGTTGTCAATGCCGATGAACATTCATCATTCTATGTTTTCATTTACGAGACACCAGTTGATTTTAATTGAGGACCTCGTAGCTCGATTATGCATTGCGACTGCAAAGCATGAGCGAAATGCCTGACATCTTGGAACTGCTTACCAATCACTCCTTTATCACTACCAAGCATGTATTGCATTGTTGGTCGCAATTTTGAGCATTTTTGTAAACATGGAATCACAGAAACACTCTGAAATGATCTTGTAAGTAAAACAACGTTTTTCTTTTATGTTTAAAAATTGTCTGTTCGTATCTCAACTCTTCTTACTTCGGACCATATATAACTATACATATAATGCGCGTTTAAATAAGCTGCAACATCCCTCAATTTTGTTTCATGACCTTTGAATCACACTGTATATATATATATATAGTTGATTATTTGATATTTTAATATTATTTATTTTGCAATCGAAGAAGAAAAGTTGTGAGATAATTTGAAAAACACTTCACAAAATTTTAGACTAATCAATAAATTTCATTCGATTCCAACTTATATTTAAATATGCAAAAATCAGTTGAAAGTTATGTAAATTTCAGTTACAGGACATCGATTACAAAAATTAACCAGATTTCAGTTTAAATTAACAACGCCAATCAAGATTTAATTTAATTACTTTTCCAGATACAAAATTAAATACATATTAAATGACTGTCAGCTGCCACACCTTTATTGAAGAAGGAAGCTCATACACTATTAAAACAATATAAATTATTTTTAACCCTACATACGTATATAGATTTTAAGACGGTTCGAACTTTTATGTTGAAAATCCTCTCTAAGATTAAGTGTAATGTATTTAAGAAAGTACATATCAAATACGTACCATTAACTTTATCGTACACGAGGTACGGGTAAGAAGCAAAAATGCATTAGTGTTTTGTTAGAAGCTACAGAAAAAAATTGTTGATGAAAATTACGCAAAAATAAAAATAAAAAAAATTAGGAATACAAATGTATGCTTACATTAAATGTATTCTCGCTAGCTGAAAAAATAATCTGAAATTATTCTTTATTGGCGTATTATTGTTGTTTTGGACTTTTAAGTGAAACAAGTAATATATAAAAAAATTTTTTAAGTAAATATTGCAGAAAGTCCTTTACAAATAATTTTCATTCATTTTTTTAAAGTTTAGCTGGTGCCATTTATTGGTAGATATATGAAACTTAAATCTAAAAAAAAATTTTAATTAATTAATTAAATTTAATTAGTGAATTAATATTTGAAAAACTGTATTAACATCTAGTGTCAACCACTACAAGTTCAAAAAATGTATTTGAACTTGAGTGAAAGAATGAAAAGTATTTTAGGGAGAGTATGAGCTAATAGAAGGAATTGAAAAAAAGCACACAAAAAAAATAACCCACAGAAAACTAGCCTTGAACTAATGTTGTGACCATGACCATTCTCAAATATATCCCTGTGTTATATCCCTGAGTAAGGTACATTTGCTTTCAAATATATCTAGAGTAGACATTTTAGATATATTCTTCTCTTATGAGCTTAATGTATCTTCTATTATGCATTCAAGTACAAAGGGAAAGTACTTCACAGTTGTTCCCAAAAATGTTTGAAATAACAAAAAAAAAATACAAATAGCTTATTTGATGTTTTCCAAAAGTAAAATTTATATTGTGATAAAAGTCTTATAAAATATTTTAGTGAATAAGAAATTTTTTCATTTATTAATTATTTTATTTATTTTCATAAGGGAAATTATTTCATATAACATGTTTATTTGCTATACTTTTGGCTTTCTATTATTTTAATAAATGTAATAAATTAAAGACTAAAATATTTGTCAGCAAGTTTAATATAAATTAAGTATTTAAGCTTCTTAGATATATGCGTACATTCCACTATAAATTTCTGCAATTTTTTTAAAACAAAATGTTTGAAATTTAATAAAGATTAGTTTTATTGTGATATTACCAAGCAAAAATATATTCTTCTGTTAAAGTAAAAACATTTCTTATCTTCCAAATTATTTTTAGAAGGGAAATTTCTAAAAATGAGCACTGGACTTATTTCTGAAACATAATTTTATTATTAACCATTTACAACTTTTACAGTTTCCATTATCATCACTTCATGGTTTACGTCATTATGAATTGTATTTTATAATGTCGCCATCCAGATTATTTAAATTAATGCTGAAAATGAACAATTTCATTTTAAGCTTCAGTCGAGCGCACGAGTTCTAAACATATTCCAAGTTTGAAATTATTCCATTACAATTGGTCTGATTCCTTAATACATGATAATTAAACTTCTGAGGAACTTCCCTCAACAAAATCATTGCACAGTTCAAATTTCCACGAGACAGAAGAGAATGGCGGGCAGAGGCAGAACTTTATGCGTACTGTTTATTCGGCTGGGATTCAAATCATTATTGCTTGAAGATTCACCCACCGTTCACAGAAAATTACAAATGCTTTAAATTACTCTCATAGGCAGCTCCCATAAGTCACTAACTCTGTCGACATCTTATCGACCAACGCAGAAGCAGCTTTCTCTTTGAAGGCTTAGATGGGCTTCAATATTTAACTACGATAGGCTACGGCCGAGATTAGAATGGCTAACATTATTGGTTTATTCCGGTAAACAGTGAAATATAAGCGATGTATCAAACTATTGAGTGAAGATTGACTTACAACGGGGAAGTGGGGAACAGAGGAATTAATTATTGTTGGACGTGGATGTCTCTAACTGTTGGGTCCCTTGTGGTTTAATACTGTATTAATACTCTAAAGGAAATGCATCAAATTCTCTAACATACGTGTACAATATATTGCTAAAAATGCACGAACAAAAAACATAAACTTTAGAAAACCAAATGCCAATTTGTTTTTCAAAGAAAAGTGTCTATTAATTAAAAATGTTTTCAAAGTTTTAGAAAATTGCAATATTTACATTAAATGAAAGGTCACTGATTAAATAGATTAAATGTACATTTTCACACTATTTGTTAATTTTTATAAAATACACATACACCACTAAATACACGCACTTACTATCCTTTTTGTTGTACACTTTTTAGTGTGCTTTCATAAAAATAGGCAATAAAAAAATTTTCATTTGAAAAGTCCTTTTGCTTTATCTTGGGTTGTGGTAGGATAAAGGTTTTATGATGTAATGTTACATCATTGTATAAATATCATCAAAATTACGGCCTCTTATTGCTGCTCAATGTATTCTATAGTTTTTCTATCCAACTAAGACATTCGAATGTGACATTTTCTTTCCTTGTTGCCAAGTATGCAAGCTCTACTTAGGAGAGAAATAGATGGTGAAAGAGAAATCATTAAAAATTTCATAGCAGAATGGGAAAAAGCCATGAAAATATATTTTTCAGTAACTTGGATAAAGCGGAAACTCTGTTAGCGGGACTACGATAATTGAAACACTTACTGTAATAAAAATAACTTTTAATAAGCATTAACCAGCTGTAATTTTTTAACTTAGAAATACTTGAATTTTGAATTATAAAAATATAATTTTGTAAAATTTATGATTTAATAAGTTACAATCTTATTTTAACATTATATACCAGAATAAAATTTCACCTTTTAAAAAAAAAAAAAAAAAAAATTTTGTTAAAAAAAACACAACCATTGGTTTATACTTGAATCACTAAAACACCTTATTGTATGATATGAATCCAATAAATAATAAATCAAAGTATTAATTATTATTAACTGTTTGCCTCCTTGTGATTTAGTTTATATTAGGATGTAAACAAAATCTCAACATCTTAAAATTTTCTACATAAACCATAACAAAATGAATTAAACCATAAGCAATGTATTTAAGTTTTATAGAAAATTAAAAACTAAAAACATGAATTTAATATTATTTTTTGTTAAAAAAAAATGCAAGAACAATAATTAGACTAGTTATTTTTCTTGGAAGCAATTTTGTTTAATTTTTATTTTTATTTCAATGTTTAAAATAATTATTTCTCTATTTGCAAAATCATTTATACATTATTTCGGTCAAATTAATGTTATTAAAAAGTTTGTATTATGGCATCCATTTTTAAAGAATATGAGAAACAGTCTTTTAAAAAGAAGATTCTAAAAAATTATTTATAAAATACGAATTGATACCTAATATAAGTAAGACATTCAATCATTTAAGACACTTTTATTAGTAATTACTAAGCATATATACATATAACCTTATTCATGATTCCTTATTCATGATGTTTTAAAAAATCCTAAAAAAATGCAAACAAATTTTAAAAATATATATTTTAATTAAAAAATTAAATTGTAACATTTTTATATTCTAATATTAACAAACAATTATAACTGTGCAATAATATCTGTTGAATTTAAAATTACAATACTCAGTTATAAACAGATTATTTTAATTGAGATTATATTCATAGGTTTACTGCAATTTGTAAAATGAAGTAATTAAAACCTTATTTAATGTATACATCATGAAAAATAAAATATTTAAATAAATGCATCTCATATATGTGAAATCATTTAAAACGTTTTCTCTAATGCAGTTTTGAATAAGAAGTGAATTTAAAATATCGCATTTAATGACATAATGGATTTACCTCATTATAAGCTAATTATTTGAAACAGAATCTATTAGAATGAATTGATTTGATCTGTTGTTGTAAAATGAGAAGTTCCGTTAAGCTATTTAACTAATCTGTAGTATACTGTAATGTAATTGTATTAAATTATTATATTTGATTTAAAAATTTGGGAACTTATCAAATTATTTTCTATCCTATTATTCAACGTAATCATTTATGAATGAAACTATTATATTTCAAAAGAAATCGGTACCTTCTATACTAACAATGTTAAATGGGAATTTTTATGTACATTTTTTCTAGAATTTAGTTGGAATTTTGAATTTTTTCAATACATAATATAAAATTTTAGATTACTATACTGAAGTGAGCTTTTAAAAATATATTAAAAAATCAGATTACTGAATGAATCGTTTATGAATTAAATTACTATATTTTAAAAGAAGTCGATACCTTTTATATTAGCAATGTTAAAATGACAATTTTTATGTACATTTTCTTAGTAAATATTGTAGTTTGAACCTTTGAAAGTGTGGACCCGAATATAGCGCACTGCCGCTGGTTACCACAGGTTTCGGGTTAGTCCGGGCGGTGCCATGGTTGTTTGTAGTGGTTCGAATCCGCTTTAAAAAGTAGGTCCCGGTCTAATATGATAGAGAGCGTTGCGGGGGCATTGTTTCCGTGACTTATCTTCATACACGCGCCCCTGGGTAATACAAAGTGAAACGTCTGTGCAGCACTTTTGCCTTAAGGCTTCTAAGACTAAGCTGTCTGTGTTTGCCATCTGCATTAGAAAGAAAGAAAAAAAAAACCTTTGAAATTGTTTTCCATACATAATAAAAAATTTTTAGATTACTATACTGAAGTGAGCTTTAAAAATATTCAAAAATATCTTTTAAAAAATATCTATATAAATTTTTTTTTTTTTAATTTTTGACTATAAGCATGCTAGAAATTTGGAAAAAGTAATTTGTTTGTAATTAAAATCTTGCATAAAAAAATAGTTTTACAGATATTTAAAATAGTTCACTTCAGTGTGATTTGCATTACATGTGGTACATATAAATTAAAAAGTGTTACATGATTAAAATATTCCAGTATATATATAATTTCTTTATTATTTAATATGTTATCATCTTTCCTTATCCTATTAAAATTTATTTTTCTTTTTTGCCATTAGTTTTTAAAAAAAAAATGTCATTTGCTTCTCTTAGTTATTAGAGATGCTGTAACTCTACATCCAGTTTAAATAAAAGATTTTACATGTGGACGTTTTGTGCATTTAGATTGATTATCATGTCATAATGAGATGTCAAATTTTATGCACAATTGATAATTAGCATATATCAAAACTAAATTAATAGTAAGGTCCCACTGTTACAATGAAATCACTAATTATTTTCATAATGAAAATACACTGTCTCAATGTTTGCCTGTTGTAACGCATTAAAAAATTCCAGATTTTTTTTTTTTATCATTGATAATATCTGCTGAAAGATCTTCAGAAAAATATCCATAATTTTCATTTAAATATAATATTTTTTTTTTCCTCAAACACATTTACTTTGATCTGGAATCAGGAATTTTGATGAGTTTGATATTTTTTAACAAGGTAAGTCATGTCTTTTCCTTGACTTGAATACTTTCGATTTAGAAAAAGATCTGTTTAAAAAAAAAAAAAACATAATAGTCTAAAATTGCTAAATTAATCAAGATTTTTAAACAAATAATACCGAATTTAACATTAGTATAAGTAAAATAAGATTTCAAAATAATAAGCATATTTTATTTTATTTTATTAAGTATGTTAATCTCCGCAAACAAATTCTTCAGTTACAGCTACAGTCAATCTAAACTCTGGAAAAAACAAGTAAAATATATGCATTCTAAGGCTTTGCATGTGTTATTTTGAAAACCTCACTCAATGTTTACAAAACGATCTGTAAAAATGGGCGTGGTCGGTCATAAAATGGTTCGTTTACATTCTTTAAAGTCAATTTTAATACACTTCTAATTGGAATTTTACAAAATACAATATATTTTTTGAAAGATGATGAATTGAAGATTAATTTTCAAAAATCTCAAAAATACAAGGTGCCAACTTCCTTTAAATGTTTATTGTGCAAATCGAAATTATACATGATTTTATATTGTAAATAATTTTTTTTGAGAATTTCTAAAACATTTTTTAATTAATTAATGTAATGATTTATGAATAAGAAATAAATATATTTTTAAATTTTAACTATGCAATTAAGAATTGAATTCAACATTTTAAACGTCTTATCCATTAAAGATACAAGAAGGCCTGCCTACTTTGTCTTAAACCAGTAATTTTCAAACCACAATAATAAAGTAAGAAATTAGTTATATTTTCTTAAAAATATCTGAATTAATGATACATAAAATTAGGTTGAAGTAAAAATTTTCTAGAAAACATTTTAGCACTTAAATTAATCTTGTTTTTCATAAATTTGAAATAACTATTAATTTAATTAATTATGATTTTCCTTGTTATATTACTCTATTATTAATACATTAAAATTTCCTATTTTTGAATTTCATTAAATTACTTACAGTGTAAATGTTTTTCCAAAAAAATATTTTCAATAAATAAATATAATAATAGCATTTATAAAATTATATTTTAAGACTTTATTTATTGAAATAGATTATAATATGATTTATAAAATATTAATATAGTAAAATAATGGTGCACTAATAATAATTTTTATGTAGTATTGCCTCTTCTTTATACGCTTTTTAATAATCTTATTGTTAAAAATTTCTGAAATGATTGATTTATAAAATTATGTAATTTTGAGTAATGCTATTATTGCATGTTATTATTTGCAAATATATTATACATCTGTTGGTCTTAAACGTTTTAAAACTTGTCTTAATTACGTACTTGTCTTAATTTACGTTAGGTATCCAGCAATTATTTAAGGTTTTTTTTTTAATTATTTTTGAAAATAAATTATATATTTACAACAAATTGTGCAAACGAAGTTCAGTAAAATTAATTAGAACATTTCATGAGGACAAAAGTTAAACCTCAAGAACAGTAAAACTAAAAAACATATCATGCATATTACACATATTTTTTTGTTTTTCTAGAAGTGTTAAAAATAAAATGTTTTTCTTTTTTGTTTAACTTTTGGAAAAATATGCAAACCTTTAATTAATATTGATGCTACGATTTTTTATTCTTTGGCAAATGTCAAAAAAAAAAAAAAAAAAAAAAAAAAAAACATCGTTAAAAAATTTACTTAAAAATTAAATTGCATTTAAAAATTTTGTGAATAATTATTAACTTACATTTACAAAATCAATAGCAAACTAGCAATTGTTAATACATTATGTTACAAATTTATTATACTATATAAAAAAGATACATATATTTGAATATAAGTGTTATTTACATTAAAATAATAATAGTTTGCAAATACATTCATAATACTACATTATCTTAGTAAAATATGCCTGTTACATCTTTAATGGTCATTATTTCTACAAATTTATTTGTACCTTGAATACAGATGCTGTATTACTTCGACAGTGGCGACTAACCGCAACTCATTCAATAAGACGTTTCGCTTACTACATCTACTTACGAATTAGGATCATGAATTATTCATAGCATCCCTTGATCTTCGAAAATTGAATTACTCCTCATCAATTTATTCATGATCAGTTTAAGCATGTTTCCTTAAAACGCTTCCTAACACATGGTCAACACATACCTCCTCCAAATCTGTTCGGGCTTTCTGTGACCATTCTATAATAGGATGAAATCAACCATATAATGCTCTGAAAGTGCTATATCAGGAGAGTTACATGATAATCTCAGGTATTAAGAGATGCGATATAAATGTATGAAGACTGAATGATATGCTATAATGATTTGGGAATGTTATCGTCCAACTCTTATGGTATATTAGATGCCTTTTACACTATATTACATTGATATTTGTAGAAGATTAAATTGCGATCGATGACAAATATATTAGACCGAAGCTTTAAGAATTAAGGTCAAAAAAGTGCATACTTTTGAACTTTTATCTGTCTAGATTGGTATTTTTTTTAATTAATCGCAAGTGACAAATTGATCGAGCATACTATTACTGCTACTACACCACACCGCATCACTTTGTGCCTAGAGACGAGTTGTCCCTATAGAGTTTGGGAATGATCTTTATGAAGTCTGACTTGGAACCGCGACGCTCTCCAGTAATATGAGACAGTGATCTACGGCTTACAGTGGATTCCGAACCACTAGAAGCATCCATAGCACACTGGGACTCGAACCTCGAAACCTGTGGCACCGAGCGTAAGAGTACTAAACATTCTGCCATTTGGGCCCTATCATGCAAGCATAGCAATATTATTAATAAAGGAAGTAAGAGAGTAGGTTTTTTTTTTTTGTCATCCTCATATAGCACTCCAGCCTCGAGCTAAGTGAGCAGCCGAGCTATATAAATCGGATTTTCGCAATGACCACTGCTAAGCTGTCTTGCTATAGAATACAAATAATTTCCGAATGTAAAGCATAAATTACAGCTGAGCTGCTGGCCCATTAGCTTGACAGCCAAGATGTAGCCTTTAAGTGGGATTTGCACAGTGGTATTCATTTCCTATAAATAGAAGGGTAGCAGAAAATCATCGGGAAATGAGTTAAATTTATGCTGAAATTGTTTTGTTGCATAGCAACATACGACCGCATGCATCTGAACAGAATCTTGCACAATTTCAATGGGGAATGTCTCAATTACCCTGTGAAAGTGTATGTGTGTGATGCATCTGGATTATGGTCCAAATGTATCACCTCGTGATTTTCACATTTTTCGAGAATTGAATGAATGTTTATAGGGGACAGTAGTTTTTTGACAAAGAAGAGCACCAAGACCTCGTGAAGTACATCTGCGAGTATGGGAATTGTTGCTGATTCAGTATATCAAATTTTTCAATGTTTACAGTCCCTTTGTGGAAAGTAATTGATTGTACTTGAATTCTGGTACTAAAAAGCATTTTGTAATCACATTTGCCGGAGAATGAAAATCAAATATGCTGTGGAATTCCAAAAGACACTACACATAATACATGGGAGAAAATATACAGATTGAAAATAAAAATATTATTAAAAATAGCAAATAGTGCTAACACAAAAATAGAGGGAAAAGCTGATAAATATAAGCAAAATACATAATAAACATTATAAAGTTTATATATATACATAGTTATTTATCATTATATATTTTCTTAATATTTTTTAGTGTTTCCTTCATTTCCATATATATATATATAGAGTATTAATTATAATGTCAAGAAAAGCTAACAAATTATTTTATATTTTTATAACAGTTAGAAAATTGATGGAATTGATAAAAAGATTGATAAAAATAGATTACATTTTGAAGATTAAATTTTACTGCCAAAACCTTCAAGCCGTAATGTGCGCAGATTCTTAAATGTATATTCCCATTTTAAACTTCATTAACATGAAATTATGTAAAATACTGGATTTGCAAATGGAATCTACAATGGGTTCACAGAAATGTAATATATATCTTCAATGGTGCGACAGCCCCATAGTAGACCCAAGCCTTCCCTATTCACATGAGATATTTTCTTTACTGATATGGTCATCAGTCCTCTGTATGCCTACATTCATATTAGACAGGGACTTATGGTTTAAAGTGGATACCGAAACTACAAAACATCTATGACACCACCAGGACTCGCACAGCGCGTCAGATCTCTATTCACTGGGCCATCAGGCCGTATTAAGATAATTTGTTACTAAGGTAGCTTAAAATGACAAATAAATAGTAGATTCAGCCGCGTAACCGCATTCAGAGGCGTCACTGTAAGTCATTATAAAATAATTTATTCAAGATGTACATACCCTTTTTTAGTTAGGTATTTTTTCCATCATGTTTTCGCTATTCTTAAACTTTGCATTTTAATTTCCACTCTATATTTTTAATATTTTATTAACCTTTTATTCTACTATTTACTGTAGCAAATTTATATTAAATATTCAGATATTTTTAAATAACAATTATATTTTAATTTTAAAAATATGTTTAAAATTTATACTTTCACACACAGAAAATTTATATATATTTATATATATATATATATTAAATTAGCTTCAAAATATGTTTATATTATTTACAATTGTGTTAAAATAAATCATAAAAAAAAATGAAAAACATGCCAAACAAATTTGTTAATATGTCATTGTAAAAAAAAAGGATCCGAGTTAATTTTAAATGAATAAAGGGCATAGGTAAAGTTTTAATTAACACGCAAAATATGAGGAGAAAAGATATCACCATTTAAATTAACCATAAAAATCTTCCCAAACAAAATAAATAAATAAACCTTCGAATTTGAAGGACAAAAGAAGGAATAACTACATTCGTACGAATACTCCAATTCCACAAATAAATTGGGAAGCACAAGTTCAAAAAAAAACAAAAAAACAAAAATAGAATAAAAACAAAAACAGATGAAATAAAAAACATATTCAATAGCATATAAAGAAAATATATTTAAAAACAGATCATAAGCTATCCCAGTGAATCTGCAAGAGTTTCCTTTTCAGCTATCTGACAAGCCTGCATGGTTAGTTGAGCGCAAAAGATTTAAGGAGAGGAAAATGGATTGGAGGAAACTCAAGAATTCTTCTACATTTCGTGATATTTCATCCGAATTTGTTAGCATGATTCTTATTATTTTATTTAATATTGATTTTTTTGCCCGATATTGTTTGTATTTTTTCTTTGCCAGATTTTCATCAATATAACACTTGAGTGATTTGTTGTTCTCCATGGAACTTTCTGAAATATATCATGTGTTATTGCTATGTAAAATCTGTAAAATGTTTTATTAAACATGATAATTTTGTCTTCATGCTCACTGATATTTTTAATATCTTAATAAGAAAGGTATCTAAGAATATTATGTTATTAAGAAAGTCATCTATGTGCAAATGTCTTAATCAGAAATGTTTTTAAACATAATATGATGATATTGCTAAGTACAAATGCCTTAATCAGAAATGTATCTAAGTCGAATATGATGGCATTCCTATGTGCAAATGTCTTAATAAGAAAGGTATCTGAGCCGAATATGATGGTATGGTTATGTGTAAATATCAATAAGAAAGGCATCTATACCGAATATGATGGCATTGCTATGTGCAAATGTCTTAATCACAAATGTTTTTAAGCATAATATGATGATATTGATATGTACAAATGCCTTAACCAGAAAAAGGTATCAAAAGTAGAATATGATGGTATTGCTATGTACAAATGTCTTATTAAGAAAGGTATCTAAACCGAATATGATGGTATTGCTATGTGCTAATCAGAAAGGTGTCTAAGCTGAATATGATGGTATATTGCTACGTGCAAATATTTTAATCACAAAGATGCCTAAGCCGAATATGATCACAGTACCAGAAAAATCCATATGGTAAGAATATTTTTTAAGAACCTTTTAATTTGCATTTGATATGAATATCAGTACAAATTGAATACATAACACAAACTTAATATATTTAATAATTTAGCCAATGAATAAATATATATAATGAATTAATAATTGATCAACAAAAATGCTTTGATGATTTTAAAAATATGAAAACCAACAGGATTATTCTGATAATTATATTGGTAATTCAAGTTGAATATTTTATCTACTAGAAAATTACACGGGGATTATAAAATAATTATGTTAATTCATATGTTTATGTGAAAGTTTATATTCGTGTTCTGAAAAATTTTTAAAATGAAGAAAATAAAAATATTTTTTAATAAAATATGATTGCATTATAATTATAAAATAAAAAATAATTACAATTAAGCAAAGTAAATAATTACACTTTAAACAACTTACAGAAGCGTAACATATATTAAAAATAATAAAACAAAACAAATTTCAAGTACTGAATTACATTAGGTTAAAAATACGCACCACAATTATGAAAGTAAAAAACCTTTATTTCTTTTATACAACAATACATATTTATGTAATTAAAATTGTCGTTATTGTTTATCCCACAGTGTTTTAGATGATAACACATTTAATCACGTAGCTATGTAACTTTTGGTTATTTTATAATTTCTTTTATGAAAAGCATTTCCTTTAAACTAGGAAAAAAATGTAATTTAATATGATGCTTTTTAGTTAATGTTACAATTAATAATAATTTCAGCTTTTATGTTATTTATAAGAATAATTAATATTTGTTAAACACTGCACTATAGAAAATTAGAATTCAGTAAAAAAAAGATATTCTTTAATAAACAAATTCCGTAAGTAAAGATATTAAAAGAATAAACAATTTGGTTAATTACATTTGGCCATTTTGTATCATCGTTTTATTTTTAAATCTGTGTGATTTTATAAGATTAAATTACCACTTTTATGAGGTAATAGGTTAAAAATGTTCTTAAATACACAGACTGTTGCCATAGCTCTTAAAAGAATAATTTAAATAATAAAAAAAAAAATTCCAATGAAATTGGTTTAAAAAACCAAAATATTAAAATATTTTATTATAAAAGATAGTAGATGTATTTATCGAGTAGATTTAGAGTTTGTTTTACAGTTAATACTATCAAACAATAAGTAGTAAATATCTTTTAAAAATTTAAAAATAAAAACTTCTTTATTCACTAATATGTTCCAGGTCCACCCTTCAGTAAAACTTAGTGGCATATAAAAATAAAATTTTTGTTTTATTTTGAAAAAGTATAATGAAATCTGTAATGATTCTTTAAAGAAAAATAATTTAAAGTATCATTAAATATTATTAGTTAAAGTAAATTGTATTGAAACGCCAATTCCAAAAAAAATATGTCCGCAAATAAATTATATTTTCTGAATTTAAAAAAAAATTCTTTTTTTCACACCGTTGTGTGCAAAAATAATAAATGATCTTCCTATTCCATAAATCAAACATATGAGCAATTTTTCAATTGACATAAAATTGATATACTTTTAAATTTGTGAATAATTAAGATTGTATTAATGGAATGGCATATTAAAATTTTAAAATTAATAAAGTAAAGAAAAAGTATGTATGTAAATTTTAGATATGAAAATCATATAATTAGTTTTTTATTTGTTAGATATGAAATCTTCTTTTTACAAAAACTTAAAAATTCAGAAAAATCACAATATGTCAATCAGCAAAATTTGCAATGCCATCAAGAATGTAAAATTTGATTTCTTATGAATGAAATTTATTTTTATTATAAAGCATTGTATGGTATCTTAAATTAGTAGAAATGCAAAGCAGATGGCCCTTCTGTCTTCTTCTTCTTCAGTAACCTCGATTTTCAAAATAAAATGATTTAATGTAAAAAGCCAAACAAGTATTATAATCGCTTTAGATGTAAAAATTCACCCAAATAACAGAATAAATTTTTAAAATTGGTACTATTACGAACTTCCGAAGGATGATATTTTTGTATATTGTTGCAGGTTTGGTTTGTCTGTTCATGATAATTTTTTGCACATTTAGGTTAATTATATCAGAATACGTATTCCATTAAAGTGTATTCTGAACCATGGACTTACATACATTCTACCACCAAGATTTAAACATGAAACTTTAGTATCAAAGGCCAGAGCGCTAGGCTCTGGCCATCAGGTCGCTATTGCTGGAAGATGTTGATGAACATACAATGCAGCAACAGTGATATGAGTGTAGAAGTTGTGGACAAATAAATCCCTGAACAAATTAGAAATAAGACATTGATTATCAAATGTAATACGGTCGTGAATTTAAAACCGCATGAAAGTAGAAACAAGTAATATAAAAAAAACAAAATTAAGTCAATTCCTACTTTTTTTCACTATATTGCAGAAAGTCCTTTATAAATAATTTTCATTCATTATTTTACGTTTATTTGGCGCCATCTATTAGTAGATATATGCAACTTAAATCTAAAAAAACTAAAATTTATTAATTAAATTTAATTACTGAATTAATATTTGAAAAACTGCATTAACATCCAGTGTCATCCACTACAAGTTCAAAAAAATGTATTTGAAGTTGAGTGGATGAATAAAAGTATTCTATGAACGATTGAAATTTTGAATAAGATATATATAGGTAGAATGTGAGCTAATAAAAGGAATTGAAAAAAGAAAGTAAGAAATACAACTGAAATTTGAAACAATTGATCGATGCCGTTTTCGCGCTGAAAAATATACATAGTGTCTTCGATTGTGTAACGTATCTTTGACTTTCAAATACATATTCACATTGGGTGCTTGAGCACAGATAATGACATATGCTTAGCATTAAATAATGAAAGTGGATCAACATACTAATAAACATGAACTGTGACATAATTTAGGTTTTGAAAATATATACTCAGTAATTTTAAGGACAGCCCCATTTATTCAGTATTCGACAGTACATAATCAGCAACTTAAATCAGACTTATGTAAGACTGGTGAACGACAATGGAATGAATCTAATATTCTAAAAATGTGTTTTAAAGAAGCAAAGGAAGGAAAATAAGGTAGAAGATATAATATACTTTTTAACATACACAGTCACGGTTACTAAATATTGATATTACTCATAATTTTAACTTCTTTATAAAAGGAAGTTATAACGGTTGAATTAGTACTTTTGTAGTACTATTTTAAAACTATATTTCAGAAAAACAACTTTGATGACTAAAATTTCAAATTCCTGTTTTTAGAACTTTATATATTATTTTTCAAACACTATTAATTGAAAACTGAATCAGTTAAACAGGCCTATAATATGATCCTTCTTATAATCTAATTACTATTTTCTTTATTAAAAATCGAATAAATTTAATAGGAATGGCCTCAGAACACATCCAAGAACAATTTCATTTTGATATAAATAATTATATATATATGACGCTTTTATTACTGGTAGCGATACCTTTCTAAAATAACTCTTTTGATGAGAAGAATGTCAATTTTCGTTTCCAAAAATATAGTTATACTTACAAAAGCATATCAACAATTATAGTTACAATTCTGTTCATTTGAGCAGCCTGTTCAACAGCAGGTTGGATTTCTAAATGTGACCAGCAGGCTCCGAATTCTAACAAGCAATACTAAACTGCTTTTGCGAATGGGAATACAGATGCTAGTAATAAATCTGTACAACGGAATGCCCTATTGTTGTATTCGAGGAAGGAGTGAGTAAGGAGTACACCGCGATAGAGTAGTAATAAAACATAGCGAGCATGTCTAACAATGTCAGCCATCAATTAGCTCGACCCTTTTCACAATGATATGTATGGGACTTGCCGCTTTGTTTATTTGTGTAGCGTTGAAGAAATGGTTAAATATGGCTCAAAATAGTGTGACGCTGAATGTGAAGCGAAGGCTTTATTCTTTTTTTCATTGACTACTGGAAATTTATCTATTATATTAAATAATTACAGAATATTTTCAAACAATTTTATTGATTTATATTTAATTTACACTCATGTCCATAAATTAAGGATAATGAAGTTAAGGCAAAGAAAGAGACAGAAGCAAAAAACAAATTTGACTTATTTGTAAAGTCTATTTATTAAACAAAAGGTAAAGAGCAAAAAAGATGCTATATGTTTGACATAATTAATAAAAATTGTGATTTTACTCCCTGAGCAAATTTCAAAAAGAACCTATTTACAAAAACAGCATAACATGGTTAGTATGATGGTTAATATGGAGTATGTCTCCCGCACGATGCAATACAGTCCTTACAACGCGTAGGCGTGCTGAGTATCAAATTATCAATCTGATCTTGGGGAATATTACACCACTCATCAAGCAATGCCCTTCAGTTCCGGTCGACAGGTGGGAGGGGTTGACGGGCTGCAATTCGTCGGCCAAGCATATCCCACACATACTCTATTGGATTCAAGTCCGGTGAGTATGCTGGCAAATCCATACGGGTGATATCCTCTAATTGAAGCCGTTCGTCTACAATGTTTGCATGGTGATGACGGGCGTTGTCATCCATAAACAGAAATTCAGCACCCATGGCACCCCGAAACAAACGTGCATGTTGTTCCAGAATGATATCCCGATAGATGTGGCCTGTCATCGTTGCACTCTGAACATGCAGGTCAGTTCTGGAACCAAGAATAATTCCTCCCCAAACGAGCCATCCTGCACCACCGTAACGATGTCGTTCAATGATGTTCTCTTGTGGTAACGGGTACCTGGCGCTCTCCATATGAAAGTCCGGTGAGACTCAGACTGCAAACTAAACCAGGATTCATCGGAAAACATCACACCAGACCACTGTTGCGGTGTCCACAATGCATGGTCTCTACTCCAGGTTAATCGCAGGCGACAGTGAGTTGCGGTAAGTGGAACACATCTTACAGGCCTACGAGCATATAGAACAATGTGCCCTAAGCGTCTGTACACGGTCTGCCTTGAAACTGTCGTACAGGTAGCTGAAGAGAGTTGACGAGACAGATCTGATGCTGTGCTCCGTCAGTTTCTTTTGGCAGTAGCTGCAAATATCGGTCCTCATTCGGCGTTGTAACTCGGGGGAAACCTGTACTGTAACATCTACTCACATTACCATCATCTTGGAATCGTTGCCAAAGCCTGGAGATGACACTCTGGGCGATTCCAAGTTCATCGGATACTTCCAGCTGGGTACGTCCACATTCCAGTCGTCCGATAATTCTACCACGTAAAAATCATCCAAATGCTTCCTTTGTACCATGACTATGCGGTTATTGCACTGAAAGGCTTTTAAAGAGCTTGTGAACAATTTTACTTCTTTGCCACCATTCCTTATATACCCCTCTTACACTCTCGTCATTGTGACGTACTATCCGCGCCATCTGGTTACTTCCTTTAATTTGCATATTCTTCTTCAAAATGTGTGTGATAATTCTACAGGTGAAATTTTATTTTAGATTTCAATTTTTGTGTGATTCTGAATTATCCTTAATTTATCGACATGAGTGTATATTCAATTTATATCAGTTATAACGTACTTGTATCAAAAAGTTGTTGGTGGAGCTATCTATAGAATAGAAATAGTGAGAGCATAGGGGGGTTAGTAAGAGATCAACACGTAATGAAGCCATGGCCGTCACATGATGATAGTACACTTGAGTAACCCGCTTGGTCATCTTCTCATTGATTTATATGGATTCATACCTTTTTATTGTATTCTACAGAAAAAAATGGGTTAAAACGATTATACATATGGTTACGTGTTCGAACATTAGTTAAAAGAAGGCCTTATACTTTTCATAAATAACTAGGAATTTATTTATTTGTTATGGTGAATTAATGTGGAATGTTTTAAATTCAATTCTATTAAATAAAGCAATTTTTATAACATTTATGTCAAAGCCCGTATCATAATGTAGCATCTATGAATATTAATTTTTATTCTGAAATATAGCTATAAAGCTTATCAATGGATTAGAAGTCCATTTGACAAATTTAGAAAAAACTTTTAATCATGTATGTCAGGTTTTTTATGGTTTAACATGTTATGTTAAGATATGTTGGCGACCATTTATACTATAAAGTGAGAAGGAAGAAAAGGTACTACCCTACAACGAATTCAATCACAGATACTTATTATTAATACTAAATTAATGCCAATTTGATGTTTCTAAATATGTGACGTTTTAATTCTATTAATAAATTTAAAAAAAATGATAATTTGCAGTTTTGATAATTTTAAGAAATCTTTGTATATTCATTTGCGGTTTGAATTATAAAATGATATGAATTATTAAACTATGTATATGAATTCATTATTATTATACACAGTCCAGTCACATTAATGTGACCACCACCTACTTTCGACGTCAACGTGAAATAATCAATCACAAAAGGCAGGTGGCAGCACATTGTAGTGAAGTGTGTATAAAGGGATGTCCTAGGGCATTGGAAAGCCATTTCAATCTTTTGGCGTAATGCAGAAACGTAATACGGTCCGCTCTGCCAAAGGTGGTTATTCTGACTTTTGACAGGTGGTCACATTAATGTGACTTGACTGTGTATATCATGATAATAATATACTATGTTAATTATTAATGCATATCAATGTACATAATTTATGAAATATGCTTTAGTGTTCCTTAATATAAGGAATATTAAAGAATATACACTCAAGAGCCAAAACATTATGACCACCTGTCAATAACGAGTTGGGCCACTTTTGGCGCGCAACACAGCTTCAACCCGCCTTGGCATGGATTAATACCAACACTTAATACCAGTTAAAAGGCCACCTTCCACCTGATCACGTGCCTTCCACGTAATCCAGGCGAGTTCATTGCAAAATGTAGGGGTGGTCATAATGTTTTGGCTCTTGAGTGTATAATTGGCTTTCTGACGAAGTACATGGGAAAAAAAAGGAGATGAGCAGTGATATAGCACCAACTTTATTACGAAAAATTGAAAATGTTGACTGTAAACAATTTGTTATATCCGAAAGGGAAGCTCTCCTATTTTATTGATACTCTATGGTAAGATCCCAATAGATTTCACCGCAAGAGTTCTACTCTTAATATTGTGATCGCAAAATAATGGTCTTCACATAATATACATTGACAAACGCTGGATCTGCTATATGTTTACCTTTCTAGTGGTATATTAAATCATATCACAATATCCAGCATTCGGTAACAACAACAACTTAATTTCTATTAGTTTACCATTTAATATAAATGAAACTATATTAAAATTGAAGTTATGAAGATAAAACATTTATATTTACCAATATATAATTTATATAATGTATAATGTATATAATTTTTTCTTTACTTTGATAATGATAAATATTTGCTACGCTTTAAGACAATATAGATGTTAATAATAAAAAGAAATATGGTAACGGTAAAAGCATAACATTATTTTAATTGTGTTATTTGAAAATTACTCCTATAACTACGATATTATAGAAATGAATTATGAAATATAATTTCATATAGAGTTGTAGTATGAAAATATTGAATCACGAATATTTTGTATTAAATGAAAAATATTTAGTAACTATATTTTTAAATAAATAAAGAGAATGACAAAAGCTTTACATACATTGAAATATCTTTGTAAAATAGTATTAGCAATATTTCTTAAAAATTAAAATATGACTACAATGGCTTCTAAAAAAAAATCTTTTTTTAAAGTATCATAATACATAAATAAATAAATATTATTTTATCTTATTTATTTTACAGATATAGTTGATGTATTCGTATGTTTTTGCTGCAGCAGAGGAAATATAAAAATAATTCTATTTCATCTTGTGGAACTTTTCAAAGGAGATTAAATTTAAAAATTACTTTTTGATGTTTTATTCATTTGAAATATACAGAAGATTGCATAATTTGTACATACAAATGTATATTAACATCGAAAGTATTCAGTATAAGTATATACAGTTATTTTGTTATTATCCGAAGTATGGCATAATCAATGAGTTGAAAATTCGATATAAAACTGTTCTAAAACATTGTTTACGTCTCGGTTCGTCATGAAGATTGATTTTTACTGAATTGTTTACTTCTGAGTTACAGAATATAATGTTTTGAAAATAATGTTTATATTTATTTTTAATCGGTTTTTTAAAAAAGGTTTTAAGTGAAATAAAATGTTACTTTGAGAGGTAAATATTTTTTTTGTTTAATTAAATTTATAATTTTCTTCACGCAAAAGATTTGTGTATTCTATCATCATCTTTTATGCATCATTTGAAGTGAATTTTTCACATAAAATTAGAGCAGATCATTACGTTAATTACTTGATTTTTTTTTTTAATTTTATTATATGCCTTTGTAAAAATCACAAAATGTCAGGTGATTTATACTTGTAATTTCAAACATAAGTTAAAATATATCCTCACATGTTATTTATCTAAAAACCTTTTTCACTGCAAATGATTTCTTAAGAATCATTTGATATTTGATTCCTATGGATCTAACTGTGGAAAATTTTCTTGTAACTGTAGCCTATTTTCTAGTATCCAATTGAAATTGATTTTTCGTAAAGGATTTATTTAATATTATATATACACAGTCCACGAAAATTTTTATTCTAATTCCTATTGATGTAAATAATCATTCAGAATGAAATCCATTTAAATGTAAATAAAAAGTTTTAAAAATAATACATTTATAAACTAGATTATTTAATGTAATTCAGTACATTACACATCATAAATTGTAGATATAGATACTGTACAGTGCATAGATACTTTAATTCCCTGAATCAAACTGAGAAAGATTTTCTTGTGCATCTTACCTATTTTCGGTATCTTCTTGTGTATTATATTATAATAAACAAGTAATATTTAAATTGGTACTGGAAATATTATAATACTTAATAATATTGTTTTCAATTAGATACTTGGAAATAGACAAAGGAAACAAGAAATTTTTTCACAGTTGGATCCAGAGAAATAAAATATAAAATGATTCTTATGAAGAATCCAATATACAGTGAAAAATGACTAATCTGTTTTTGCAACTCATCTATTTTCTAGTATCCAGTATTTAAATGTATTGTTTTGTAATTAAGTTTTTAACATTTTATGTATACAGTCTCAGAGTAATTTTATTCTGAATTCGTATTAATGTAAATCTCATTCATTTTGATTCAAATGCATTTGAATACAAAAAGCTGTGCAATTTACTAGAAATCTTTATCATTCGAATTAAATTTTTAAATAAAATTAGAACCAATATTTACATGTTTAATTCTTCAGTTATTTTTTTCAAACCATTGTATCATTGCAGTATTAAACATCCGATGTTTTATTATTTTATGATTGAAATTTCAAGATTAAAACAAATCTTCATTATCTAAATCCTTTATGCCTAAATTTCTTTATCTAAATTTTTTTTTTTTAAGCTGCTTAACATGTCTTCGTTAATCTCCTTAGATATCAAATGAAATATTTTCTAGTTCATATTAAATTCCATTTTGAATAAATGCTTGAAGTGAATTAAAAATATCACGCAATGCTAACTTTTTCTTATTCCAATTCATAAAAACATATTATCTGTATTTGGCCTAGAATCCATTAAACTTGTTGAACACGTTATGAGAAATATCTTAAATGAATAATTAACATGCATTTACTTACAAGTATTAGAGAAATTCAAGGATCTTCAATCAAACAGTCAAATCCACGATCTTTCCTTCCAAATAAACAGTACATGATTGAATGATTTGGTTTCCATATTCGACATTAGTAGTATAAAATCTATAGATATCAACTATTATTTTTACAGGTATGAATTCTGATGTTGACGTGTTATTAGTTGGTTTTTCGTATTCATCTATTCAACGTAATAATAACTTTTACAGAATAGTTTAGGTAAATGCCAACACAATTACAATCCGTATTATTATTACTACATTTTACACTGAATTAATAAAATCTTTATAACTATTATAAATTGTTAAAAATAACTCATAATCATAATAAAAAAATATATTTAAAAATTACTTGTCAGAAAGAATAAATAATTTAAACATATTATTCTTATATATTAATGTTTAATTTATTATTATATAATATTTTAAACTATATAACTTAAGTTCTTTCATAAACTTCTTTTTTCTTGTATGTTAAAAAAGAATTATACATTAAAAGCATAGTTCTATTTTTTTTTTCTCTGACATTCAAATTCATATAACAATGCTTAATTTTTCTAAATACTACCTAGGAAAGTAATGAAGAATCCTTACCTAACTTTACTTAATTCTATTTTATTAATAGTACCTAGAAGTGTGTAATATAGATGACAAACATTTTTAAAACATTAAATTTCATTAATTTTATTTACACCATTAAGAATTTTATTATTTACAGTATTAAGAAACAATTCAGTATGTTTACCAAAAATTGCTGAAAAATGAATAAGATGACAAAAATTCCGCTTTGTATTTTTACAAAATTTAACTATATACTACTGTGTTCAAAAAGTAAGACCAATTTTCAATTTAAAATTCCCGGTCTTATGGAATTTCAATTTTTTTTCTTTTTAGGTTATTGGCACTGTCCTTGACTTCTGTGTGTAATTTGACGTCAAAATATTCATTAGTGTTTGAATTACACCTGGTCTTTGTGAGACGCCAAAAACCGATTCCGGCGATTTTTGAAATGTCTGAATTAATTGAACAAAGAACTTGCACTAAATTTTGTTTGCGGAAACATATAGAATGTTGCAGAAGGCATTCGGTGAGCATTCCTGTATCGGAAATAAATGTTAACAAGTGGTATATACAGTTCAAAGACGGCAGAGAACGCGTTGAAGACGAAATATCATCAACCTCAACCCCGAAGCGCACATCCAAAAATTATAGATTTGGTGCTTGCAAATCGTCGATTTACATTTAGAGACCTTGCTTATGATGTTGGAATTTCAAAAGGATCGGTGAATTCAAATTTGGTCCTCAAACACGTCAAATCTCGATTGGTACGGAAAACACTGAATGCGCGGCTTACATTGCATTGATACTTCGTGACCTTTTTGCCAAAAATAAAACCTACATCGTTTCACAACTACTGTATTCACACCGTGCGATTTCTGGCTATTCCCTAAACTCAAAAGACCACTCCGGGGACATCGTTTTGAGTCGACTGAATAGATTCAACGTGAATCGCCGCGCGCTTTGAAGGCCATCTCTGCCGATGACTTTTAGTATGCATTGAGGATTGGAAAACAAGTTGGCGGAAGGGCATTGTGTCCGGAGAGGATTATTTTGAAGGCGATGAAATAAATTTGGAAGAATAAATAAAGAGTTAAAAAAAAAAAATTGGTCTTACTTTTGGGCACAGTAGTATTCATAAGGAAACCTTTAGAAAATATTCATAGCAAATCAAAAAAATTAGTATGATCTACAAAATACTCATTAACAAGTAATTTTTACTCATTAGCAATTTCAGAATAATAAAAAATTATTTTAACTACTGTTTTAAATTTTTCACACACAAAATAAAATAACTGTCTAATAGAAAAATTGAAATAATTTTTTATTCATTAAATAAATATTTCTCTAGAGTTCATTCTAAATGCTTTCGTTCATCGTTCAGTAACTTTTTTGAAAGTGTTATAAGTTTTTTAAAAGACTTGTAACATAAAAACATAACAGACTGGCGTAATAGTAACATTTTGAATGTCACTTTCTTTTTACTAAAGAGTAAATAGAGACTAAAAAAACAGGGTTTACTCTGTATTAAGTTTTTATTTTCAACATGAATGATTTTTAACAATTTTATACAAATTATCTAAATAAATTTGTCATGCATATTATATGTATACGTAATTGAATAACATTTCATACAAAGTAATTTATTTTCCATGAGATTCTTAATTGGTTACATTTTCAGAATAAAATGCAAATTTTATTTTTTTTAACTTTAACATAGAGATATTAAAGGATTATATATGTACTAACCATCTGTTATTTATGACTAGCATATAATAATGAAAATCATTTTGTGGTCGTGGTAATTTTTGACAAAGCTAAATTAACTCTAAATAGCCATTATAGTAAATACAATTCAATTAAGTTGGCCACTTTGAAATTAAAATTAAATATACAGCAAAAATATTTCAAATAATTCTTTTAATGGTCAAATAAAATAAATTATTCAAATTTATTTGTATCAATAACTAAATGTATATTTATTTTTGCATGTAATATAGTGATACTGTTCAATAAATCGACTATATTATATTTCATCTAAAATTCATAAAATTCTACTGTGCCCAAAAGTAAGACCAATTATTTTTTTTTTCAAAAACTCTTCTTTCAAAACTTTTTATTTATTCTTCCAAATTTATTTCATCATCTTTAAAGTAATCCCATCCGTACACAAAAGCAAAGCACCAAATCTTTTTAGAAATGGTTGAGAGAGGTTGATGGTCGTCCAGCGGGCTCTTCTTCTTCAACGAGTTCTCAGCCTTCTTTGAACTGTTTATACCACTTCTAAACATTTCTTCTGATATAGGAATGCTCACTTCTGAACATTCTATACGTTTCCGCAAACAGAATTTAATGCAAGTTCTTTGCACAATTAATTCAGACACTTCAAAGATCGCTGGAATCAGTTTTAGTGTTCACAAACCAAGCGTAACTCAAACATTAATGACTATTTCGGCGTCACATTTCACACAGATATCAAGGACAGTGTCAACACCCCAAAACAGAAAAAAATTGAAATTCCGTAAGGCCCGGAATTTAAAATTGAAAATTGCTCTTACTTTTTGGACACAGTAGTAATTGATACATTTTAATTATTTTATTGAAAATACTTATATCATATATATATATATATAATAATGAAAAACAACTGTGGTGGAAGTAATTTCTTGATGAAGCTAAATCTATTAGAAATTTACCATTACAATAAATACTATTCAGTTATATTAATCACTTTGAAATAAAAATTAAATATATAGCAAAATATTTCAAATTATTCTTTTAATAATTAAACGAAATTACTTTTGCTACATTTCTTTTCTTCACTAACTAAGCTTGATTCATTTTTGCTTGAAATATACTGACAATATTCCAGAAATAGACTTTATTATATTTCATCTAAAAGTTACAAAAATAATGGATACATTTTAAATAATTTTATTCAAATATTCATGCATATTAAAATATAAAATTTTTGTACAGCTTGAAAATTCTTAGAATTCAACAATAATTCTTAACACTTTTCTATTACTGTTTAACTAAAATACTTTTTTTTTTTCTTTGAAGTACTTCTACACTTCTCTGAAAATATGGTGCCGGAATGACTTTTCTCCTTTCTTTGGATTGAGAAAAAGATTTCAATTTGCGCAATAAACGAAAACACTATTTATCTTTAGGGCAGTCTTTGAAAAGACTTTTAATAGAGCCAACATTTCCTGAAAAGGAAATTTGAGTCCCAAGTAATTCTTTTATTTTATTTCGAAAGGTCTTTGGAACACATCAGTCGAAGAGTGTTTTTGTGCCCATAAGGTATGAAGTATCTAACTCTACTTCTTCTAACTCTAGTACTTAAAGGCAAGCTTTTTTTGGTTGTCTAACTATTTAATGAACTAGGAAAGAATTGATAAATATTTATTTTCATGAATAAAAATAAATCATTAAAAAATAATCAAAACAGATTAGTTTTTGTCGAACTGAATGGAGTACGATCTTTATATTTAAAATTAAGTTAATTAATAATATCAGGTAGTTCATCTATATGCCAAAATCATTGTTTTTGTATTTATATATAACAAAATTACATTCATTGCTATAAAATTAATGTAACAAAAATAATTGTTGCACAATAAAAAAAACTTGCCATGAAAATTTGTGTTGAGAACATTGAATTTTTTGTGTCCATAAGGTATGAAGTATCTAACTCTAGTATTTAAAATCAAGCTTCTGGTTGACTAACGATTTAATGAACTAGGAAAGAATATTTATTTCCATGAATAAAAAAAAAAAAGCATTAAAATTAATCAGAAGCGATGAATTATGTAGAAGTGAATTAAGCTCAATCTTTATATTTAAAAATTATGTTAATTTAATAATATCAGGTAGTTAATCTGTTCCAGATAGTATTGCTCTTTGCATTTATATATAAAATTACAGTCATTGCCAAAAAAATTAATGTACCAAAAGGAATTGTCGTACAGTAAAAAACTTGCCATGAAAGTTTGTGTTGAGAACATTGAGTTTTTTTTTTTTGTGACCATAAGGTATGAAGTATTTTTAACTCTAGTATTTAAAGTCAAGCTTCTGGTTGACTAACGATTTAATGAACTAGGAAAGAATATTTATTTTCATGAATAAAAAAGCATTCAAATTAATCAGAAGCAATGAATTATATAGAATTGAATTAAGCTCAATCTTTATATTTAAAAATTATGTTAATTTAATAATATATCAGGTAGTTTATCTGTTCCAGACAGTATTGCTCTTTGCATTTATATATAATGAAATTGTAGTCATTGCTAAAAAAAAATTAATGCACCAAAATGAGTCATACAATAAAACACTTGTCACAGTTGTTGTGTTGGAACATACATAAAAGATTGAAACTATGGAATAAATCTTTATTATGTAAGATCAGTAGCTAATATTGATGTGCATTTAGCACAAGGGTGGCTAATCCGCGGGCGGCCTTGAAGAAATATAAATATATATATAAATATATTTGAAAAGTGTGATAAATCTCCGACCCTTGAGATTTATCACACTTTCACAAAAATGTATTCATTTTATATTGGCCAAAGTAGTGAAAGTCAGTGTATTAAAACCAATGTCTTATTATTGTATGGAACTGGTTGACTTCCATGAAACATTGAATTAAAACACATTTTTGAAACATCAGCATCAAAAATAGATTTTTATAACACTTGCATCACAAAAGAGAGATTTTTCCAATTTAAGAAATCTAGTTAAAGATATTAACCGCTTTAGGTTCAACTTACACCTGCTAATCGTTTTTTTCGAAAATGAAAATTGACCAAACGCAAAAACGCGCTCAAACATAACGAACACAAAACCCATTACGATGTGCAAATAGCCAAATTGAGATCAATTTGCAAAAGCTAAGTGAAAAAGAGTAGGGAAAAAATATCGCACCAGTAAACTAATTATTATTTATTGATTTCATTTTTTTATATTTCGTCTACATTTATATATTTTTTATATTTCCTTTTAGTGCTATATATTTCTTTGCAATGTGCATTTTGGTACAGTTATTATTATATTATCGATGTTTACATGCCAGAATATAACATAATAATAATTGTTTGTGTTTCAATTTTCACTCCACAAAATTCTCCACAAATTAAATTTTTCACTCTATAGTGGGTCTAAATCTAATGTGGGGATTTATAATTTTACATGCTGCCAACTGAGTTGAGATGCATCTTCAAAGCTGCGCGCAAGGTCATTTTTTGGGATTGGCCATCCCTGTTCTACACACACAAATAAACACCCTCAAGCACTCTGTATGAAGTTTATCTGCTGCAACGGGGCTCATTGTCTTCAGAGATGTCCTTATGTCACCATTAACATATAAATATTCAGCAGCTGTAGGAGTTCAAGCGGGGGAAAATCATGGAGATGGGTTGTCAGATCTGCGAGTTGCCCAACACTTTAGCGTTCTTGCAATACTGTAAAAAATTTTGCTACCAATAGTGAGAGGGAGTTCATATACATGGCATCCTGACACAGGCACACAATAAGTAAGGGTGCCATCTCATTATCTAACTAGTACACATACACAAACGATTGCATCATTGACCGGCATCTTTCTGTATGATACTTGTGCCTGTTCTTAATTACGAGACACCTGATTGGCAAACATCTGCTATCGCGTCGCTCATTGATTATGCTGATTTGATTTGACGCCAACTATGTCCACATCTGCTTGAAAGAGGTGTTACGTTTGAAAACACTGTGTGAAGACAAGTCATTTTGAATGTTAAATCTTCCAATCTTAATTATTCAATCTGTTCTACCAAGTCTTTCTTGTCGTATTAATTTTTAAGGCAACAAATACATTGTGATTAAATTATTCCCTATATAATCGTCTTTATTGTCATGTTTAAAATATCAATCAACGATATCAAGATTATCGATGATATTATTGTATTTACTTATGAATAAAAAAAATGTAACACTACTAAAAATTATCATTCAAAATTTAAATTATGTATATTTTTACTGCCAAATATCTCATATTTGGATTATGTAATATTAAATAATTAAGTGATTTTCCTAATAAGTTTTTTGACAAGAGTAATTTTATTCCAGATTGTTTATTTTTTTTTTATTAAATGAATACAAAAAATATAACTATTTTAATAATTAAGTTAATTTTATTCAATAGCTATCAATCGCTGATATTAATATTTATCAAATTTTCGATAATAATAGCTATTATTTTTACAAACAATAATATTAAGTGTATTATAACTGTAAAAATTGTAAAATTAATACAATTTTGCTTATTTCCACAAAGTAAGTAAAAGAATAATCAATGAATAACAAAAATTTTTAATAGATTTACTGTAGTAATTTTAATAAATTTATAAATACACAATAAAATATATTTATCTTTTCTATTTGCTACATTGTGATTTTTCAAAAATTTCGTATTTAAAAATTATTTTTCTTTTATGTTCAAATGATTAGACTCATGCAAACAAAATTTGATAAATATATATTTTTTATGTTTTTATGCCAAAATATAATGAAAGTTTTGTCGTTAGTTTTCTAACAGGATTACATTTAAAAAAATACTACATAGCGAAAAACCTATCGTGGTTTTTCCGATGATCAATATTCAAGATTATGCTGTCAAGAAGATTAGATTGTCCTCCCTGACTGTGTGTACTTTATTCTCTGAGAATAATAATTCTTTTGCAGAATTTATCTTCCGAATTAGCAGGGGCTAAACATAGCTCAAATTAGAACATGTATAACAACTCATCATACATACAGCTGATGTTCGATCTAATGGGGCAACGAGCCATTATGGCACGTTGTTAAGGTAACTGCTGACTCTGGCTGTGGAGCCATAACGGATAAGCTAATAAAGTGTCCCCAGTGGGCCGCCAGTGGCACTGCCAGTGGTCTGGGATTGTGGTGGGTTCGCGATGACTGTTGGGTCCCTGCAGTGGCTCACTAATTTGCCACTCAACTGTTTGTGACGGATGGATTCAATACCATGGAAGGATATTTACGTGATGATAGATATTTGTGAATGGAAAAGTTCATACGAATTGTGGTGCCGTTTTTCCGAAAAGAAACTTAATGTGGTTAAAAAATTTGAATCTTATAAAGGTTAGTTCTGAAGTGTGTTTATTGTTGGACATTTATAATGATTGTTTGTTAATATTCTTAGTAGATGGATATTTAGGAATATAAATCATGGAAGGATGTTTAGGTGATGATAGATATTTGTAAATGAAAAAGTTCATATGAATTGTGGTGCATTATTTTGGAAAAGACATTTTATGTGCTTAAAATTTTGATACTTGTAAAGGTTAGTTCTGAAAATTGTTTATTATTGGGCATTTATAATGGTTTTCTCATATTATTGTTCATTAATATGTTTAGTTCATAAATTGGATATTTAGGACCATTTAAGATCATAAACTATGGAAGACTATGAATTTTGGTGCCGTTTTTTTTATAAAAGAAGTTTTATGTGCTTAAATAATTTGAAACTTATAAAAGTTAGTTCTGAAATATGTTTATTGTTGGGCATTTATAATGATTTCACTTATGATTGTTTGTTAATACGTTTAATAGATAAATTGAAAATTTAGGACTATAAACCATGGAAGGATATTTAGGTTATGTTAGATATTTTTGTAAAATGGAAAAGTTCATATGAATCGTGGTGCAGTTTTTTGGAAACGACATTTTATGTGGTTAAAAAATTTGAAACTTATAAAAAAAAAAATGTTTAGTTTGAAATATGTTTATTATTGGAAATTTAGAATGATTTCTCATGCGATTGTTTATTAATATGTTTAGTTAATACATTGGATAATTAGGTCCATTTAAGACCATAAACCATGTAAGGATATTTAGGTTATGACAGATATTTGTAAATGGAAACGTTCATATGAATTGAAAATGAATAGTTTTTTGGAAAATACATTTTATGTCATAAAAAATTTGAAATTTATAAAGGTTTGTTCTGAAATATGTATATTGTTGTGTATTTATAATATTTATCTTATAATTGTTTGTTAATATGTTTTGTAGATAGATTGGATATTTAGGACCCCAAAGTATGGAAAGATATTTAGGTTGTGATAGATGTTTGTAAATGGAAAAGTTCATATGAATTGTGGTGTCGTTTTTTAGAAAAATACATTTTACGCGCTTAAAACATTTGAAACTTTTAAAGAGTAGTTCTGAAATATAGTTATTATTGGGCATTTATAATGATTTCTGATATGATTGCTTATTAATATGTATAGTAGAAAAATTTAAATACCCAAAATAACAAGCATTTACAAAGTTATTAAATCGTTTAGGAACCAGCAATTATGTTTAAAATGTTTCAACGTTTCTGAGAGTATTTTTTTAAACATGTGCATAGTTCAATTAAAGTTTTTTTGTTTTTTCTATTTATTATTTAGTAGTTTATTAAAGTTGATTTATGTTTCCAAAATTCATATTAAATAAACTGCTTATAAAAATTAAGCACACAGAAATTATTATCATTTTAAACACAACCTACTTCATTGTTAATCATGAACATATAATTTTTTCTCGAAAATGCCAAAAATTAATTAATTCTTGAGTTATTCTTAATTCTTTTTAGTTTATGTTTTGATAAACACATTAAAAAAATTTTTTTGGAACAAATTGTAAAAAAAAAAAAGCAATGTTTAGAATTTATTAAAAATGATTGCTGTTATCGTGACAATTATCATGCAACAAAGATAATTTTAATGATATTTTTAATAAAAATATGTAATCAGATATATGTATCACTGGGTTCTCATTAAGAATAAAAACAATTTTAATGATCCCTTTTTCAGATGTATGTATGTAAAAAAAAAAGTTATAAATTAAAATTATCAATCACATTTATATCGTTAGATTTTTAAACAAAGGTGTAAGAGTAACAAAAATTTTTTTTATTTTAATAATCTTAATGAGTATATACACTCCACTGCAATTAAATACCCGAATAGTTTTTGAAATACGAAATTTAAAAATGATATTTTTTTATTTTAAACATTTGTTTTTTTAATAGGAATTCCGTATCTATCGTTAAGGAATTTAAAAAATATACAAAATGGTGTATCTGTATGAAAGAAATATTTTACGCGAGTTAAGATGGCGTGCTAGAAGAAATTAAAAGAACGTTGTTTGCAATTAGCAGAATTTATTAACTAGTGTTACGCAATTTGTAAAGGAATTCATTTATTTTTAAAAGAAATTATAGCGTGCGAAATTATATTTTCTTGAAAAATGTTTTGTTTGTAAAGTTTCTGCACTTTTTTATTTATTTATTCTTATCTCTAATTCAGAGTAAAAATTTGTTTTCCATAATTCGTTTTAGTTTGTAAGGAAAAATAAATATAATTTACAATTTTGAGTTCATCATTAATAATTAAAATTTATTAGCCTTAAATTACTATTATTCTGTCAGTTTAAATTCAATTAAATATAATTGATTGCTTTAACTGGTTTATCAATATCAAACATCGAATCATTTTTCTTAGAATTACACAACTTAAAAATGGTAATGTTTGAAATGCTTCTACAAATTAATTAATCCTTACAACGGTAAATAATGTTATTTTCTTCTCTTTAAATGTTTATAAAATTGAACAATTTTAATTAACTTTAATAGCAATTATAAAAATACTTATAAGTATTAAGTAGTTAAAAACTTAAAAAGAGCATTAATATTTTTAGAATGATATATTTACAATAATTTACTCTCTCTATGTATATTGTATTATTAGCAGATTTAATATTTTTATACCACAAATTAAAAATTGTGTTTTTAGACTTAATAACTTTTTGTTATTTATTTAATGTGATTAATTATTATAATATTAATAAAATTTTAGCATACTGTTTTGTAAACACATTATTTAAAGTACATTATGTATTAATAATTCTAAGAACATACAGCGATAATAAAAAAAAATAAGTTTTCTATGAAAGGCAACATAGAATGAATATAAAAATATTTTATAAGCCTTATTTTTAATGCATACGTAATGAGTCCCGTTTCTCCTGAAATAATAATTTAAAGTCATTGAATACAAATTTATTCAACAATTATTACAAATTATGCATTTTCTTATACGAAATTTTCTTTTCGACACCAGTTTCTGACACCTTTTGTACACCTCCGCAAAAGAACGCGTTTTTGTATTGCCTTTTTAATAAATAAAAGAAACTATTTTTTTGACTAAATTCTCACTGAAGATGTTAAATTGAAAACATTAAATATAAATAATATAATACGAAGAATTTTATCTTGAGAGTTTTTAAGCAATCTTTAACCATTTTCTAAAATATGCAACACAAAATAACTATTTCTTTTGTCTGTTTATTTTACTTTGTACTTTTATTATACCATCATATAATGTGGTACGTATAAATCTTTCCAAAAACTCTCCAATGCGTGAATCAATTTTAATCTTAGTAGGAACCAAAAACGAATACAGTAAATATTTTGGAATCTTTTACCATCTCTTTTGTCTTGTGCCAGAACCCAGAGTAAAATATTGATTATCTCTTTTAATTAAGTGCATATCCGACCCAAAGAATCAAACTTTCATTTGAAATGCAGGACAAATGATCCTCCGGCTATTTCAGGTCCCTTGTAAAATAATCCTTTCTGGAGTTCATTGAAGCAAATAATGGCATCTTAAGAATGTCGGAGTTGTACTTGCAGAATCTTTTATGCAAGACAGAGGGAAAGAGACCCAAAAAGAACAATTACGTATAGATCGCCAGCAGCTAGGTTAAAGAATAAATATTCTTGTTCTTTAAAGTGTGAATAGTTGATGCTGTGGTATTTTGTATTATACATGGAACTGTCTCTGGCTAAGCAAGATTAATCCTTTCCTATGGCCCAGAGGATAATAGATATTTCTCTAGAGCTAAAAGTTGCTGATTTTACAAAACAAGAATGTTAAGGCTCTTTAGGGGGTGGAAGAAATTTTAAGATGAATGGAGTTTTAAGTACTATTAAAGTTGCCTTTGTTTGATGTTAACTACAGAATTGTTTAAATTCTGTGAAAAAAATGATTTCATCCATTTAATTGTAAATACTTCAAACAATGTTTTTGCCCATGCTATACTTTAGATAATTCATGTGTTTATGTTTTAAGCAACATCAGCATTTTAATCACATCTTGATTTTACATTAATAATTTAAAATTATTTTGCAGATTAATAAACTGCAATAATTAAGCAAAAGAACTCTTCTTCTCTGACCAATCAGAGCTAAGAATTCATAATAATACTGTACAATGAACAACGTATGCACACTTAATTTAATTTTATATCTTGTAAGTAGAGAATATGCTATAGCTATTGAAAATAATTTTCTTATTTTCATAAGTTGTGTTAATTATATATAAATAAGTAAGTATAATAGAAATTTAGGAAAGTAAGATTAATAAATATTTTTTTTGTGGTTTGTTTATAAATGCTATGCCAAAATATATTGTGAAAAATGTTTAACAGTGATGAATAATTTAAGCAAGCGGACACAAAAACTGAAGAAAATGGCTTTACGTGACCACTATAATGAGCATTCAATTCAGTAAAAACGTAATTAATTTGAGAATATCAGGAAAAGTCAAAACAGTTAACATAAGGTCACACAAAACCTGTACAGTCAGAACAGGAGTGGAAATTACTCTAAAAAAAGAAATATTGAAGATTATCTACTTCTATTCTTCAGGCGAAAGGAAACAGGTACCAATTAAAGGGCGACAATGCTCAACAAGATGCATACCGCAACTATATAACAAGTATTGTGCTTTATTGTGGTCAAGCACCTTCATAAATTTGGTCTATTTACCTGAAATCCTGAACGCTCTATCCTATTTACAGCTTCCCATATATGGGCGCACTTTTAGAATAATGTAAGGAACATGAAGGTATCTCATCAATAGAATCACATCCTTTTTACGGATAAATATCGTTTCAACACCTAATGATATGGGTATGGTTAGGTACATGATTTTATTTCACTAACATCAAGAAAAGAGACCGTTATAATGGTGCAGTGTGCATGACATAAGAAGCATTATGATGAATGTGAGGGCAACTTCAAATGCTTGGCGAAGGTATAGTTACTGTACATAGCTATTATCAAAAAGTAATCATTCACCATGTGCCATTACAACATGCATTTTTTTTGTGAAAGATAAGGATAGACCACGTCGAAGTCCTGCTGTTTAGACACCTCTATAAAGTGAAAATATCCTAGAACAGATCGACCAACATGATCTAATTTAAGTCCAAAGACGTTTAGGAAGCTTTTTAGGAGATGCTTACAGAAATATAATGTCCACCGGAAAACACCAAACAAATGAAATAAATACTCGCTGAGAAATATAAACTCTAACATCAACAATTTTTGATAATCTGTTGTTTAATATGGAGAGAAAATGTCAAGCGATCAATACAGTTAAGAAAGGTCATAGCCCTCACTAGTGACATCTGTTCGTTGCTCTCTATGTTGGACATTATTTTATTATTTAAATTTTTTTTTTACCTATTTATAAATTTCTCTATTTATTTTTTGGTCAAAATTAATGCCATTGAGCCGATGGAGGCGGAAGGACGAAAGGGGAAGGTGAACTATATTATAATATGTAAATAACTATAGAAAATGCAGAAAATGAAAATGTGAATAACTCTTGTTGCCATTTTTGTACATTAAGAACTTATTTGTATTTTTAAAAATGATTCAAAATAATAAATGCAACTATTCCATTTTGGCTGTTAAATAAAAGGGAATTTCAAGAATCCTTTGAATATTCTATAATTGAGAAAAAAAAAACTCTACAGAAACACTTATAAAGTTTGTGTTTTTCTCCGAGCCTCACAAATGATCAAAATTTTAACCTGTATTTTACTTTCATTTAAGAATACAGTTTCATTTATTCCCATAAAAGGTATAGAATAGCACAGATAAATTGTTGAACATTATTGAAATTCGGCATTTTCAATTATGAGAAGATTGGCTAGACATGTAGAACAAAAATTCAATAATATTGCCACAGAGAAAGAATTAAAATTGTTATATCCGAAACATATAATTTTGCTGATGCTCTAAATCCAAGTATAAATATATTATATATCACATGAGATAAAAATGTGATGGCAGCAAATCTCAATTAAAGTAAACAAGTAGTTTTTTTTTTTCAGAATGTAAATATGAAAATTAAATTTGAATAGCTGGATCATAGTTTTTGTTTCTGTTTGCCTTATGAATGTAAATATTAAATTTGAATCAGCTTGAAATTCTATTTAAATATTTAAGTGCCGCAAAGATTATATATATATATATATACATTGCATATATGTTAAATATGTCAATGAAATCTAATATTAAATTTGAATCAGCTTGAAATTCTGTTTAAATATTTAAGTGAAACAAAGTATTTTTGTATACATCAAAGAGTTTTAAAATTAAAATATACTATTTATTTTTGTACTTAAAATGGAATAATATAATAAAAAACGTTTATAACAAGTTATAACACACTCAGTTTAAATTTAAGAATAAAATAAGAAAAAAAAAAAAAACATTTAAATGTTTGTTGTATTTGTTTTTATTAAAAACAGAAAATAAGTTATTCACCAATTTAAATTGTAATCAACTTCAGAAAAGACAGTTAATTTTTGCAAATTATTTTTTTAAAAAAAAAGAAAGAAGAAAATTTAATTTAGAAGAGAGAAAGAAATTAAGGGAAAATTAAATATAAATAAACAATTCAGTTTATATGTTGGCAATTCAGTTTATATGTTATCAGTTACTTGCTCTCTTGTTTATACATTGTAATTGCTGTCTTTATATCACATTTATTCTATTACATCAAGACGTCTCCATTAAGACGACTCGCAGACTCTCTGGAGTAACAAAACTAAACATATGCACATAAAGAAAAGCTGACAGGAAGCAATAACTCTTATTTCCTAATTGCGATACGTTTTTCGCTTTAGTGCCACCTTTAAGCACATCATCAGGTCAGTTTCTTAATGCCCAAATGCATACGGAAACAGATAATTAAAAGAAACCCGAATCTTTGATTCCAATAAACAGAGCACTTAAACAAATGAAACAAAACGGTAAATACAAATTAATAAAAAGATGAAACAATCGCAAGAAATCAATGTAGCGCTTTGAGCAAATACCGAGCAATAACTGGGGGCGAACGGAGAGGGGGAAAAAAAAAGGGGGCAAATAATCACTCTTAGACAGCGTTTCCTTAGTTTTCTCTACGAAAACAAATTATCGTAATGGCTTTTCGTCGCCTCTGGGGCACAAACCTTGAGATAAAACGTTAAATAAATGAATCGATCTAAATGAAAATTCTTCGACTTCTGAACTGTGCTTTACCCAGCTATGCACGAAAGATCCATCAGCATCAAAATCATTACAAAATGCGAAAAAGTGTGCTTCGTTGTAACTTTTGGACATGAATTTCAAAATAAAATTATGGCTAATTAACATAATGGAATCATTTAAAGAAGGTTGTAAAATGATCGGAAAGATTAAAATATAAATGAACTGAATTGAAGTATTACGAATATGAAATAAGTACTGAGATTGCTTTTTACTTTTTTTTTTAAGGAAATGCAATAAAGATAGAATGCAGTTTCGTTTCAGCCATATTTCAAATTATTTGACATTTGATGTTCACTTTCATTGCTAATGTACTTATTAGTTTGTGTCTTTCAAAACATTTTTGCTGATTTGAAATTTTTAAAAACTGGTACACTTACGGTAATTACGCTTAAAATGGATTTTGACTTCAACTTATACTCACTAAATTTATAGTAAAAGCTGGCAGTATCTTTTTTTAGAAAATTAAGCATTTTTGAAAATCAAAGAATCCCTAGTGTAACGAAATAAAGGTTTCGTAAATTGCGTTGCTGTGTTATTTCTTTTGGAAAATATTATTTTCGCTCTCAATAACACTTATTAAAATTTCAGTTCATTAAAGAATATATGCATTTATCTTGAAATAGTTATAATTCCTAAACTAAAAATACATTAAATATTGTAGGTCTTATTTCATAATAAGTTTGGAGTGATCTGTTGGATAACATGTTAAGTGTTAGGTTCCGAATTATGGAAGTATAATTGTGTTACGGTGGAAGTCCTCGTAACTCTGAATGTGTTAAAAATATGTTTTTTTGGATCCGGCATTTGACAATAAATTAATATAGTAAATTGTACAAATCAGCAGAAATAAATAAATATTTTAGTTCAATTGAATTTTAAAGGGTGCTTTTAAGTATCATAGTATATGAATTGCAAAAATACATAATTAACCAGCAATAAAACAAGGAGTGCTGAGTTTCATAATAAAATTTACTGTCATTCAAGGAGTTGTTATGTTAATTCTTCTTCACTGGCGCAACAGCCCATAGTGGGCCAAGGCTGTCTACTTATTGGTAGATTTCGAGGCAGGAAATGATTTCTTTTTAAGAAGGGGTGTCGTCAGTTTTACGCCCAACAGTCATATTGAGCTGGACCTACGTATTAAATTGGATTCCGAACCACTGCAAACATTTATGATAGCGCGGGACTCGAAACCGAATCTTGGGGCGTCGAGTACCAAAGCTCTAGTCACTTGGCCATCAGGTCCCTTTTATGCTAATAATGCATGTTAAATTGTTATTTCGAATTTTATTTTAAAAATACATTATTTAAAATAATATGTAAGTGTAAATTTTACACAATTATTTATTATGTGATATGCTTTTAAAATTTCATTATTTACTTAAGTCATTTTTTAATACCTGTTTAAATTTAAATTACCATCGAAAAAAATATTTTTACTTAATTTATACTATAAAAATACTGGGGAGGAAAGCTAAGTTTATTCATTTCATATTTTTCATAATATAAGTTCTTAATAGTGATTTTTTAATTTATCATTTGCATATACCAAATAAATTTGTGTCCTTTTATTTCCGTTCAGGATTTGAGTGATACTGTGAAATGAAAGCAAAATTATGTTATTAAGATGTTTAACGTTAATTTAATGCCTTGAAATTAATCTATAAGCTGTCAAAAACAAAAATATATAAATTACAGTAAAATCTTCCTTTGACTTTAATTATACATAATTATATAGATTTTTCTATTTAATCTACAAAATATTTTTAAAAATAATAAGCTATAAAAATAAGGAGAGTGTCCATTTATATAAAATGATCAGAATTTTAAACTGTTTACGAACTTTGTCATTTGATAAGGTCTGCTTAAAAGTACAGATCATGACTATTAGAAGTAAAGACCAAGACTATTTACCAAGGTACCTAAAAAAAATGGAACTAAAGGTTCTTTCAATTTTCCTGCTAATTTTTTTCTTTTAATTGAACATGTGACTAAGATATCTACCCATATATATGTATTAATTAACCTCACATCTAAATAATTAACAAAATGTAATAAAATTGTATAAACTGGAAATAAAAAAATAAATGACCTTAGCATTTAGAGTTCAAGGACTTGTTGTAAAAGAAGACCTTGTATTTCAAAAGCACTTTACATTATTACTAAATACTATACTAAAATTCAAAAATACTTTTCTTTAATTTACTATATTCAAGCCTTGTTTTAAACATGTAATGTTCCAACACAAGATTTATATAAAAATGAATGATAAAGAGCAAAAATAAACATCCTAAATATTCAGTGCATTTAAAATCATGGGATATATCCCAAGTAAAGCAATCAAAAATAAACCAAAGGGGCAAACATTTTTATTCACAAAAATATAAATGATAAATGCTTTTGAAACCAGACGATCAAGCTCTATCAAAAGTCCACATAAATCCCAAGATATTAAAAGGTTCACGGCATTTCTACGAATTAATCTTGCATAATTGTTCGTAAGACTTTCGTCTTTTTTTTTTTTTGTACTGCTTTAGGAGATATACGTTGTTTACAAATTGAATAATTCTCAGATTTTTCACCATACTTCCGTAATTATCCCAGGCTCATAATATTTTCTTTTGTTTTTTCCTAGCTTAAAAAATTATAATAATAGCTAGATTAAGAATGTTTTTTTTTTTTCGGAATAGATTTTAATAAATCTTTTCAATTTAAATTTTTGAAATTTTTGAAATTGAAGTAAAACGTTCAAAACTTTTATTGTTGTTATTGTCATAAAAAAGGTTCTATTTTTAATATTTAGCGGTTGGTTTTAGGTATATTAGTATTTAGTTAGTGGGTTTGATATATTTTATATTAGCTGGACTATTTATTTATGTTAAGGCTTATTTTTTTTTACTGCTTTTACGATAATAGTTGTTTTGAATAACTTTTCATACTTTTTTAAATTTTGCAATTATTTTTTTCCCCTTGAAATTGAAGTAAAACGTTCTAGACAAATTATTTCAAAACGTTCATTACTTTTATTGTCAAAAAATTGGGGTTTTTTTTTTTAATATTTTATTTTTCGGAATAGATTTTAACGAATCTTTTATTTAAACTTTTTGGTATTTTTTAGTAAAACGTTCAAAATTTATTTTTTGTTGTTAGTGGGTTTGATATATTAGTATTTAGTTAGTGGAATTAATATATTTTTATTTTTATTTTTATTTTTTTTTGTAGAATTGTGTAAGGCTTCCGCCTTTTTTTTTGTACTGCTTTTTACGAATATACATTGTTTAAAAATTGAATAATTCTCGGATTTGTCACTACTTTTGTATCCTATTTTCTTAATATTTTCTTCTTTCCTTTCCCTAGTTTAGAAAATTTATAGCAATAGAAATTTTATTTCTAGACTAATATAAAATTTCAAAACGTTCATTAATTTTTGGGCTTTGTTGTCATAAAAGGGGGTTTTATTTTTTAATTATTATTTTTTTTTTCCTTGAATAGATTTTAATAAATCTTTTCAATTTAAAATTACAATTATTTTTTTGTGGAATTGCAGTAATACTTTCAATACATTTAATCTTTATTATGATGATGAAAAAGAGGAATTTTAGTTATTTATTTTGAGAATAAGTAGTCTGGCACTAATGTAATTTTTCATTTATTACTTTTACAAATTGATAAAGAGAAAATAGTATGTCATATTGATTTTCCTAATGGAATCTAACATTAAATACTATCGGATGGTTCTATTTATTTACAATAATAACGGTATTATAGAACATTTCAATTAGTTTTTTTTTTCCCCCAATTTTATCAGTGATCCCTACCTACAAAAGGTTTTTCTATTCTTGCTTACTTCTCTCTATTTTTTTTTAATCTCATGTGTTTTTCCTCTTAACTCACTTTTAAAATTTAATACTGGGAGATTTCGAGGAAGGACTAAGAGTTTTTGGACAGTAACTTCTATTTCTTGAGTGTTCCACCTAAGCTTTAAAATTTTACGTTGTTTGCTTTATATGTTTGTTTCATTCAGTTTTCTGTGTTACCAAGATTATTACATTCTTAAATAAACTGTTTCGTTTTAAATATTTTATTGTTTATATACGAAGTGGAAAATCCATTTGGGCAAAAATATTTCCTTTTTAAATATCTAAGAAATATGAAAGCTTTTCCACTAAAAGTTTTATCAAATCGAACTGAACTTTTATGGTTATAATATGATATTTGAAATGTATCTCAACCTGCTATCCCGTCTCTTTAAAGTGTATTGCAATTCATTTTCAAGAAATATATATATTTTTTTATTTGGTATTTATTAAATTTTTGATGTGTTGTTTGAAAAAGATATCGCGTTTTTTTTTCTTCTCGTTATAGCTAATTTTTATTCATGATATCTATTTTTCATCCTAGGCTGCTTGAAAAGTTTAACAGATAAACATGTTGGTTTCTCAAACCAGTAGTGCTTAATTCGAAACATAACAAACAATGTCGTTTTGAAAGTTTCTGTGTTTGGACTTAGAATGATCGCGATAAAGCTATAGGCTGGAATATAGTTCTGTTACCCTCCATATCACCCTTAGTAAATCGTAGAAAATTGCAGTGTACAATGTGGTGGCAAGTCTCCCGCATCGCATTGAACACTGCAAGAGTTAGATATATGCATTTATTAATCAAACAGTATTGGATATATGCATTTATTAACTAATTAACGATAAATCTATAGGTTGGAATATAGTTCCGTTACTCTTCTTACCACCCTTAGTAGTTAGTACAAACTCACAGTGTTCAACGCGGGTCTCAAATCTTCCTTATTGCACATTGTGGACGTTGAATATGCTGATTTATTAACCAAGCAGCAATCTCATGTGAAAGTGATTCATTTTGAATGATACATTTTAGAAATGAACAAAAAGTTAAAAAATAATATTATTTGAAGTATTTGTAATTTTAATAATTTTTCGAATATCATTATCACAAAATTATGATTTAAATTTTCTTATTAAGAAAAATTACCAACTTTTTCTTGATGCTCTATACAGTCTTTTTCATCATAATTATTTTAATCAAATTAATTGTAAGTGAGTATTTAATATTACTACAAAATTTTATATTACATTTAATGTGAACCATAAATGAATCTTAAAATTTTATTGTCTTAAACTAGAAGAAAAAGTGGGCCTGAATGACAGTGTGTCTAGCGCATTGGCTCGCGGTATCACAGGTTTCGAGTTCGAGTCCTGACAGTGACATGGATGTTTGTATTGGTTCGATTTCACATTAAGCTTTAGGTAATGTCATCATATGACTGTAAAGCGTCAAGGAGCCAAATCAGACTTCTACCTACGGATGATCGATCACAACAGAAGTTGCCCCCTTTCCCTACATCCCTGAGTCCATATGAGTTCTCGGGCTTGATCTAGATTTCTAGAAAGTGGGATAAGAAATTACAAGAAAGAATAATAAAAATGTTAAATATATGATTTTGATTAAAAACTTAAATTTATGCAAAAATATCGACCCATAAATTAGTAGTGCACTATTATTTCCATATTTTCAAATATTATTAATGTACATAAAATATTTTTGAATGCACTTATTAAGGATCCAACATGCATTCTTCAAACAAACTATAGTGGACGGAGAATAGCTCAAGGTTGATAGATCTTTCTTTCAAGTACGTGTTAACCCTTACGTTAGACTTTGGACATTGCACGGTTTTTTCCTTCGGTTTGACCGAGGAGAGATCGATGAGGAGAAAAAAAAAAGGAAATGAACTGTCGAGTGAGGAGTGCCAAGCAATACAGAAAGTATAAATACCCTTAAATGAACTTGCTTTTTAATATGTAATTTTATAAATATTTATCGCGTGTTTTGTTTGTTTGTTTGTTATGTGTTGCAGTTGTGCAATGCTGTCTTTTTTAATTTTAAATAAATATATCAGCTAAACGTTTCGTATTATTATTTACAGAAGCAATTCAGCTTCTACCATATAACAACATTGAATCATAAACAACATTGAATCCAGTGAGGAAGATCAGCCAATATGGAATGTACAAAAACCCATAAAACGAACTTTCTTCAATATAGTTTTGTAAATATTTACCACGTGTTTTGTTTGTTTGTTATGTGTTGCAGTTATACAATGCTGTTTATTTTAATTTTTTTTTAAATAAACATAACAGCTAAATGTTTCGTATTATTATTTACCAGAAACAATTCAGTTTCTACCATGAAGCAACACTGAATCAAGACCATTCCCACATCAGGTTATAATCTGTACTAAATTAAAATTTAATCCTTTAAATTCCACTTATAATGTCCGAAATAGGTCGCCAATATACATTAGTTTAGTATTTATGGGGTGCTTGTATTTTCAGAATGCATTGTACCAATCAGTACCAGAACTATTAGTCAATAATCTCATCAGCGCTCTGTTACCGGGCTACAATTCTCTTAACCTATCGAGCAACTTAACGTGAATGGCAAATGACATGCTCCGAGTCAAGTGCTACGACTCAAGATAGTATATCTCATCCGATAATTAACAGCCAGCTTGTGTGTACTCTAGTATTATCTCATCTCAGTACTGCATCAATTACAATTACATATGATTTTAAAAATTCTAATGCCATATTAATTATGCATTCTTTAATTCTTCGTTTGATGTTTCTTTCTGTATTTATTTTATCTATATCTCTATTTTTTTCTCTATGTATTTTGGCTTCTTTATTTATTTACCTATATTTTCTCTATTTCTTTTGGTTTCTTTATTTATTTTTTTATTTATTTTACCTATATTTTCTCTATTTATTTTGCCTATATTTTTCTCTATTTATTTTTGCCTATATTTTCTCTATTTATTTTGTCTTCGTTATTTATTGTGCCAAAAAATAAAATGCATTATTTCTTTTGAACACATTGCATTTTATGTAAGTTACTAAGGTGAAAGAGCTTTTAATTAATTACAAGAATAAACTGTAGTCTTTTTCTGTAGTACTTTATTTGATTACAGTTGTGTTTTCTATGTCTGTCTTTAACGGAAGGGATTTTTGTAATAAATTCGTTAATGAATTATCAAACAATTTGAATAGATTATTTTACATATTACTTGTTTAAATTTCTATGCATTTTTTAAGAACACATTTCTCACAAGTTAAATAATTATATTCCACAATTTATTAGAGTGTTATGTTTCCTTAAATGCTAAGAGTGTCACAATAAGAGTGTATTATCAATGATTCTAATCTGCGCTACGCTATTCAGTGTTAATTATAATACCAAAGTTATCTGCATTATAATGAATAAATAATGCAAAGTTATCATCTGCATTATAATGAATAAATAACCACCGGTAAAGAGATATTGAATACTTAATAATTTGGAAATTTTCAAATGTTAATAAAGAAGATTTAGTGATTATGTCACTGCAAAAACGAAAAGAGAAAACAGCTCAGTTTTAAATAAAAAACCTAATAATACGGATAAAGTTGATAAGACTTTTGATTGTTAATTTCGATCATTGTTTTGTTTATTTGTTTGTGATTATTTTGATTTATCTTTTTGCAGAAACAAATCTATTTATCACCTTTTTACTGTTTTTGATTTATCTGTTCATGGAAACAAATCTTTTATTGTTTCTTTTTTTTTTTTTTTTTTTTTTGATTTATCTATTTGTGGAAACCTGTGTGCCATCATCATCTATAACATAGAAGGGGAGGATGGAATAATGCCTTCAGACAGGACATTAGAAGTAACTGTCTCGTATTTGCTTATACATAACCCCTCAATATATCACATATCTGGTACCATCTTTGGTACACAATATATCCACATCCTTTATAAACACAACGTCGCAGTTTGTTTTTTGCTTCCGGTATATACAATACATAAAATATAAGGAAAAAAAAAATGAGACACAATTTAACTTCGTCAAAAATAAAACCAACAATATAGATTATAACAATCAATGAGAGATTGTTTGTCGTATTTCTCACCATATGTTGTTTTTTTTTTTTGTTAAAGCAGTGATTTTTACCGTAAATCAGGGAGTTGTATTTTAGTCTTGTGCTTTTGCACGCTATCTACCTCG